>LFYR01000980.1:68151-97333 GCA_001185155.1 Zostera marina | reverse complement strand
CGCCATGTCTCCTGAAGGCCGACTTCCCTGGGATCGACTTATGAGGTCGACTTCCCTGGGATCGACTTATGAGGTCGACTTCCCTGGGATCGATTTATGAGGTCGACTTCCCTGGGATCGACTTATGAGGTCGACTTCCCTGGGATCGACTTATGAGGTCGACTTCCCTTATGCTGCTAGTTCGATTCCCTGAAGTCTGGATCGACTTTTCTTGGGATCGACTTTTGCCATAACTTGGGCTGACTACTATGTTCTTTATGCAGGTTGTTATAATGTCTTCTGATAATGACTCGCAGAAAGACCTTCCTCCCAACAAGGAGCGGGCTATTATTATTAGCCCTCAGGCTAAGACTGCTCCTGCCGTAGTTGAGTCTACTCCTGCCGTGGTTCAGACTACTCCTGCCGTGGTCGAGCCTAGAGTTGATTCGCCTTCCTCCTCTCCTGTTGGAAGTAAGCGAAAAACTCTTTCTCGTCGTACGTGCAAGCCTGTACCTAGTAAGTTATTATTATTTTTTCTTTCGTAACTTACCTTTTGTTTATTTTTTGTTTGTAGGTTCTCTCCATTCTTCCCCCGCATGTTCCAGTTCGGGGTCTTCTACATCCGGTTCGGGGAGCTCGAGTTCTTCCTCCTACAGCTCCTCTTCTCCTGAGCGGGATGTAGAAATTGGAGGCACCCCTCCTTCTATCGTTAGGACTCCTCCTCCTACAATTATTTTGTCTACTATTCTTGAGGAGGTTCCTATTGCGGAGGAGCCATCCGTGACTACAGACGGTTCTGCTCAACTTCCTCCCGAGGTCTGTAGTCAGCACATTCATATTCTAGAGGACTCTCCTTTAGGTTACCCTCCTGAGACGGAGGAGAAGTACCCCTTTCCTTCTCCTCTTGAGGAGAAAAGCGCCCCATCCTTCTATCGGGAGATGGATGGCTCTTGGCGCCAGTGGTCCGTGCTTGTTCACAACGGTTTCCATGTTGTCCCTATTCTCGACCGGGGCGAGTACGGGACTGGTTATGGTTCTTTCTGTGCAGTCTCCCTGACCGATATTCCGGGCTACCCCCTCTCCTCTAACGCGGGTAGCTGTTCTAATACCCTTTCCCTGGATGCCGCCCAAAGAATTTTGAGGGGATTAGAGCTTAGGGAAAGAGTGCACTGGGCCTATCCTTCTAAGAATATCGGTGATGTGCCCCCTTATTTCATGTTGGCACTTCACCGAATTTATTTCACTAACTTTCCGATCCTTCCGATCCCTTCCCTAGTTAGTGAAATCCTTTTATATTCTGGATTGTGTATCTCTCAAATGGGTGCCGCCTTTTTCTTTTACGTCAGGGGATTTATTAATGTTCTCAGGGATGCTGGCATAATCCCAACTGCTCGGCTGTTCTTCCACTTCTTCACTTTTCAAAATCCGAAGAAGGGCAGCCCTTTTATTGCATGTGCCTCCTCTGTTACTCACTCAGCTCTCTTGAAAGATCCTCCGACCAGGCGGAACAAGAGTGAGTTTATTTTTGTGGATTGCAGGCTATGTCCCGGTAGCAGACTTCTTCCTGCATCCACTAGTGGTCGTAAGCCTACTCCCCGTCCTGTTCTGACCGAGGATGAGGGAGCTTCTGTACAAAGGCTGGCCTTCCTACATCCTATCGCTGTGCCTGTCGGTCACGCGATTGATAATACTTTTAACCGACAAGGTCTTCCTTTGTCTGTTTTTTCTTTCTGTTTTTTATGTGTATGCATTTTTACTAACTCTGTTTTTACTTCTTGCAGATTTTTACATGCATAACCCTGGAGGTGTCCCTGAACGCGTTGGGCAAAACGAGACGGGTACGAAGGTTTATGCATCTGCCTCTAAACCTTCTGATGCCCAACATCTCAGGCGCCGCGCTCATGAGAACGCCTATACGAGGGCGCATATCCCTACTCCTCCTGAAGAAGTCCAACGAACTAAGGAAGGGGAGGTACCTGTGGAGACTACTCCTGTGCAGTCTCCTGCTGCTGCCAGGCTTGCTTCCCTCTTTCGTACTCCGGAAGAGGAGCAAGAGAGAACCGCTGGAAAGGATGTCCAGCCCGAGGGGTCTGAGGAAAAAAGAATCAAAAAACGAACTCCTCCCCCAAGGACCGACTTATCTCCTCCGAGGAAATCGAGGAGACACTCCCCCAGGCGACGAACTCCTCCGCGTGGGAGATATTATGCTGGGGAGTCCTCCCGGGGTCGGTAGTCATATGCTTCTACCCGGGAGGCACAATTGCCGGGTTATCAAGGTTCCCACCCCCAGAATTATGGGACCAAGTTCCCGCTGGTCGCTGACACGGATGCCGCCCGAACTACGTTGCGGACTATATCTGGGTATCCGATGGACCGGACTGTCGAAGAAATCGGACAGAATCTGAGCAACGTGAGTACTTTTGTTTTACTATTTTTATGAGTATGTTCTTACTCATTTTTTCTTTTTGCAGCTCGCTTATTTGTTTCAGGGCCGCCTCTCTTCCCTGTCTCGTCTTCGTGACTACCAGTCCATGGAAGATGAGTTGAAGAGAGTGAAGCGCCGATGCAAAGATCTGGAAGGCGAGGTCATGCAAAAAGCTTCAGATGCCTCTACTCTTTCTGCTACCAACAAGAGGTTGGCTGAGGACTGGGCTGCTCAGAAAAATCTCTTGAGAGATAAGGAGCAGGAACTTTCCAAAGTCAACGGGGAGTTGGGGGCTGCGGAGATGGAATTAGCTTCTCAACGTGTCAGGGTTTCAATCAAAGAGTCGATGATTGTCGATATCACCTGGCAGGCTGAGAATACTGAGGCAAACCTTCGTTCTACTAGGGTGCAAAATGATATATTTACTCGACGGTTGAACGAAGGGGAAAGGAAGAAGCTCTCCCAGTCGATGGATGATTGCCAAACTGAGATAAAGCGACTGGAGGGAGTAGACCAGGAAAAGACTGAGGAATCCAACGCATGACTGAGGAGCTTCAACGCATGATCGATCATTTGGAGAAGCTTAAAGTTGATTTTCTCGCCAACGTGCGAGATTACAATGATCTGGTGGATCTGGGTCCTCATGTCTGTCCTGGTTTCGAGGCTGAGGATGTCCACAACTGGGCCCGCAAGTACCCAAAAGAAGCTACTGAAGTCCGGAATCGGGCACTTGTGGAAGAAGAGGATGAAGATGAAGAAGAGGAGGAGGCTTCGGGAGACAACACTACTGCCACCATTGATAAAGATTTTTCTGTAGAAGATCAAGATAACAATGGTGCAACGGGTTCCAAAGATTTGCCCCCTCCTCCTAAATAGATCGATCCTCTATCTTATTCTTGTTATTATTGTAACTTGTATCTACATTCCTCTGTAATTCTTGTTAAATCAATATATGGAATGTATTTTTAAGTGTTCTGATTACCAATAATAGCTAACTAAACAACATATTAGTTAAGTAGTTCAAACTATTACAACGAGTAATATAATCCTACTTGATTGTTAAAAATACAACTGTAGGTTATCTGCGTGCCAAGTGTTGGGAATGCCTGTTCCATCTTCCCGTTTTAACTTGTACGTGCCTGGTCGGAGTTCTTCCTCCACCACATATGGTCCTTCCCAATTCGCGCCTAGTTTGCCTTTAGAGCAGTCCTTTCTACCGACACTTGCTCTTCTCCATACTAGGCTTCCTTTTCTTATCGCTTTATCCTTGACATTCTTGTCGTGATATCTAGCGATACTTTGTTTGTAAGCTGCATTCTTTGCCTGTGCATTATCCCTAAGCTCATCCACCAAGTCTAGAGTTATCGCACATGATCTCATGTTTTCTTCCGTGTCATAGGATAATACTCTGACTGTTGGAATGCTTAGCTCTGTTGGGATTAGTGCTTCCATTCCATATGCTAGTGAGAACGGGGTTTCTCCGGTGGGTGTCTTTTCAGTAGTTCTATACGCCCACAGGATCTCTGGTAGCAGATCTGCCCACGAGCCTTTGGCCTGTTCGACTTTTTTCTTCAGTCCTTGAACGATGGCTCTGTTTGTGACTTCTACTTGCCCATTACCCTGTGGTCTGTATACCGATGAAAAATGGATTCTAGTGCCCATGTTCTCGCACAATCTCGTAAACTCCCCACCGGTAAACTGCGTCCCATTATCTGTCACTATATGCATTGGAACACCGAATCTGCACATTATGCACTTGAAGACAAACTTTGTTGCTGCTCCTTGAGTTATCTTGGGTACAGCTAGTGCCTCGACCCATTTGGTGAAGTAATCGACAGCCACAAATATGAATTTAGCCTGACCTGTCGATACTGGAAATGGTCCCACAATGTCTAACCCCCATATTGCAAAGAGGATGGGGCTTTCTACCCCTGTTAGCTGAGTTGCGGGATTTCTCTGTATGTTTTTGTGTATTTGGCAGGCCTTGCATTTTCTTGCGAATAGGACTGCATCTTTTTTTAGTGTGGGCCAGAAGTATCCCTGCCTTATTATTCTTTGGGCCAGAGATCTTCCCCCCTGGTGTATTCCGCATACCCCTTGATGAATCTCCTCTACAATGAATTATCCTTCTTCTGTTGAGACACATTTCATTAGAGGTCCATCGTAGGATTTCTTATACAGAATGTCACCGATCAGGCAGAATCTTGAAATGCGTGTTTGTAACTTGCGCCTTTCATTCTTGTTTTCAGGAAGTTTCTGTCCCTCGAAGTATTCTATCAAGGGTTTCCTCCAGTCTTCTGCCTGGATCGTGATCAAGTTACATGAAGGTGTAGATGCTGAGTCAACTAGTATCTCTCTCTGCCCCCCCTCGAAAGCAGATGCTAGCTTTGCTAGGGCATCAGCTGAGTTATTTTGACTCCTTGGAATCTGCTCTACTTCAACCTTGGTGAATTGTTTTTTGACTTTTTCTAGTGTGGCTGCGTACTGTACTATCAGGGGTTCTTTAACTGTGAACTCTCCTGTGAATTGCCGAGCCACTAGTTGAGAATATGTTCTAATGATTACTGAACAGGCTCCCAACCTTCTGAGGATTCTCATGCCTTGGATTACAGCTTCGTATTCTGCTATATTATTCGTAGCTGAGAACTGTAATCTGATAGAATGTTCATATATTCTTTGGTCTGGAGTGATTATCTTTATTCCCACTCCTGCACCTGTACTGCAGCTTGAGCCATCAACCTCTACTATCCAAGGTTTTTCTTTGCTTTCTTGGGTCATGTCTACAATAAAGTCTGCTACTGCTTGCCCCTTGATGGCTGTGGCAGGAATAAAATCTACATCGAATTCGCTTAACTCCAATGCCCACTTCGTCAATCTTCCGGAAGTATCTGGCCTGTGGAGGATTCTGTGGAGTGGATGCTCTGTTAAGACTTTAATTGTATGAGCCAGAAAGTATGCTCTGAATCTGCGTGCTGCATGTACTACTGCCAGGACTATTTTTTCCACTGGAGGATATTTTGTTTCTGCCCCTTGTAGCCTTTTTGAGTGATAATATATCGGGATCTGTTCACTGTCCCTTTGACATATTAGAACTGCACTGATAGCCTCTTCTGAAGCTGCTACGTAGACTTACAATTCCTCCCCTATCTTTGGTAAAGTTAGGTGTGGTAGAGAAGCCAGATGTGTTTTGAGTTGTTGAAATGCCTCATCACACTCTGGGGTCCATGTTATTGCCCCTTTTTGACTAGTTTTTAACAGTTGGAAAAAGGGTTTGCGCACTTGTCTGCTGTTTTGGAAATGAACCGACTTAAGGCATTGATTTTTCCATTTAGCTTTTGTACCTCATTTATTGTTCGAGGTGGTGTTGTTTCTAATATTGCTGCTATTTTATCTGGATTTGGTTTTATCCCTTTCTGCCCTACATAGAATCCAAGAAATTTTCCTTCTTGTACTCCGAAACTGCATTTGGCAGGGTTTAACCTCATCCCGTAATTCTGCAGAGTTTCCAGGGTCTCTTTCAGATCATTTGGGTGTTCATCTGCTTTCTTGGATTTTACCAGAATGTCATCTACATATGCCAGGACATTTCTTCCTTCCTGCTTTTTGAAAACCTTGTCCATCAGCCTTTGGAAGGTTGCTCCTGCATTTCGTAGGCCGAAAGGCATGACTTTGTAGCAATATGTCTTCCATTCTGTGATGAACGATGTGGCCTCTTCATCATCTTCTTTCATTAGGATCTGGTTGTACCCTGAATGTGCATCCATCATAGACAGCAACTCATTTCCTGATGCTGCATCTACTAATCTGTCGATGGATGGGAGTGGGTAGCTGTCTTTTGGACATGCTTTGTTGAGATCTGTGAAGTCTACACACATCCTCCACTTCCCATTAGATTTTTTAACCATGACTGGGTTTGCTAACCACTTTGGATATTTAACTTCCCGGATGTGCCCAGCTTTGATTAATTTTTCAATTTCAGCCTGTGCTGCCTCCTTCCTTTCAGCTGCGAGTATTCTTCGCTTCTGCCGTACAGGAGTAAAGCTACTATCTATGTTGAGTTCATGGCACGTTATAGTACGCTGTACCTGTGAGGGTGCTTCCCCTTCCCATACAAATGTGTGCACATGGGTTTCTAACAGTTGCAGTAGCGATTTTTTCAGCTCGGAGGATAAAGATGTGCCTATCAGGACTCCTCCTTTTGAGAGTTTGACCTCCTCAACTTGATTAGATGAGGTTGTGTCTTCTTCCTCCTCTCTTTATTGGATGTACAGGGTTATAGGTTTGGCTGTTTTAGTTGCCTTCCTGTATGAATTTCTGGAGTCTTTTTGTGCTCCAAAAACTGTTGCCATTTTGCCATCTTTTCCTGGGTACCTGAAGCATTGGTGGTAAGATGACGGTATTGCCTTGAAACCGTGAATGCTTGGTCTGCCCAAGATCCCATTGAACGGAGAGTCTATATTGACCACGATGAAGTGTGCTGTGCGTGATACTCTCCCGTTTCTTTTTCCCAGGGATATCTGTATATCGATGGCTCCTACTACTGGGGCCTTTGTGTTTGTGAACCCATAAATGGCTTTCTTGGCCGGGGTCAGCTGATCCACTTTGTAGCCCATTTTTTCGAACGCAGCTAGATATAGTATATCTACTGAGCTGTCATTGTCCACCATTACTTTGTTCAGACTTAAATCATCCCCGATATCCACTTGTATTACTAGCGGATCCTCATGTGGGCTGACCACGTTGTCTAAATCTTCCTCAGAGAAGCTTATCTCCTCGCTTGGGTACGATCTTTTTTTAGATTTTGGTACCGTGGTAGTCTGCATTACCTTGCGCGAGTAACTTCTGCTTTCTCCTACTGATCCTCCACCGAAGATTAAATTTATCACTCTTCTTTTGTGGTCAGTGTCTGAATCGGGACTCCTTGAGCGTTGGTACTTACCCTTATTTTTTGGGTCCTTGCAACCTTGTCGCCCCCTTTCTATTTTATTTATGTATTGTTTCAGCTTTCCTTCCTTTACTTGTGTGTCTAGGAAGGAGCTTAGTTCCCTGCAGTTTTCTGTGTTGTGCCCGTAATCCTTGTGGAACTTGCAATATCTGTTCCTTCTTGTTCGAGCCTCTTTCGTTGCAGGGTTCAACTCTTCTGGTTGAGGAAACCTTATTCTTCCTTTTTCTTTATTGTAGATTTCCTCTTTTGGAGTAGTGAAAACCGTGAATCCTAAGTCTTTGTACTTTGGATACCTTGATTTTCCAAACTCCTCAGATGTCTGGTAGACCTTTCCATCGTGTTTTGGTCTCTAGGATGATTCTCCTTTCTCAAACTTCTGAAATTTCTTTTTTGGTGCTTCGTATTCCTTTTTGCTGCTTATGGCACCTCTCTCTTTTTCTTTTTCTTTCTCATACTCTTCAGAATTTATATATTTCTGGGCCTTTGTTAGCAGGTCTTCCATGCATTTTACATTACTAACGTTTAGCTTTATTGCTAATGGCGTGTTCATGTCTAGCCCTTTTGAGTATGCGCATATTGCGATTGTTGTATTCAGATCGGAGATTTTTTGCATGGCTTCCGTGAATTTAGTTGTATAATTCCGAAGCGTGTCTCCGTTCTGCTTGATTGCAAACAGTGATTCCGTGCCCTTTCTGACCCTTGTGTTTCCACAATGTTGGGCGACGAATTTCTTTTTCAAGTCCTCGAAACTTGTTATGCTTCCTGGCTGCAGTTCGACGAACCATCTGTATGTAGGTCCTTTCAATGTTCCTGGGAATGCTCTACACAGAATGTCATCCCTTGATGTGGCCCATTGCATTGCCCCCACGAACATATTTATATGGTCTACTGGGTCCATCTTCCCATCGTAGATCTGTAGCCTGGGTAGCCTGAATTTCAGAGGTGCTGGTTTTACCATCAGTGATTTGTGCAGGGCATCCATGCCTACTAGCCAGTTTGGGACCTCGCCCCCTCCTTCTGTGTCTCCCATGCTTTCTTCATACACGGGTTTTTTAGGAAGAGGTTTAGGTTGCTCCTCTGGCTTGCGAGGTAATGGTGCGCTGGAGTGTGCTGCTCTATGACTTGACACTTCCTGTTGCACCTTGGCCTGCTTTGAGGTCTGAGCTTTTGAATGGTATATTGATGCTTTGGATTTTTCAATATCCTTTATTTTCTCGCTCATTTTTGCTATGGTTTCCTTCATCTTTTCCAGCTCCTCTATAGGCATCTTTATGAACCCGTGAGTGGTTTCTGATGCTGCAGCCCTTGGTTCCTTGCTGCTTGTGGGTCTCCCCTTTTGAGGTTGTTCTTCCGAAGGTTTCTCCTTCTCAGCAAGGAGTCGGATGGCCTCAGCTATTGCCTGGACCGTGATGTTCAGATTTTCCCCTCCTGCTGAAGCTTGGGGAGTTTGCTCGGGTTCACTTTCGGGTTCAGCCTCAGGTCCCGTGGGAGTCCTTTTGTTCTTATTGGCCTTGGGTGGTCGACCCACTGGCCTTTTAGTTTTTGAGTTGCCAGGCTGTTGCTCTAGCGCCTCCTGAGAATTTGCTCCTCCTCCTTGGGAAGTGCTTCGAGTTATCACCATCCTGGAGTGTTCGACTTTTCTTGGAAAGAGTGTTCGACTTTTGCTTGTAGAAAAGTCGATCTTCAAAAAGTCGATCCCTAGTGCACTTGGAGGATTCCTTGGAAGTCGTAGCCTGAAAGCCTAGCTCCTTGAGGAATCGACTTTTTTTTCCCTTGGAAGAAAAAAGTCGATCTTCTGAAAAGTCGATCTCTTGCTGGCTGATTTCCTCGCAAGACTCCCTAGCTGGCGACTTGGAAAAAAGTCGATCACTTTTTTCGAAAAAGTCGAGGAGCTTTTGTCGTGAGTATCTTTGAATCACAGACGGCGCCAACTGATGGGGGTGAAACCCGACCAGTACTCCAAGACGCGCAAGCAAGCGCCAAGCGGGGAACTCCGCGGGAAACCGGACCGGAACTCAAGTGCGCAGAGCTCTGCTTCGCTAGGAATTCTTCTACTCCAAATGACTTGCCTTTAATGAGTGGGGGGTGCCCTCTATTTATAGGGGTTCTTATGGGGGTAATATGGTCATTTTGGCATTAACCGCCTAACTGCCAAACTGATCAGATTGGGTCCCGAGATCGACTTTCCAGGGATCGACTTTCTGGGGGTCGACTTTCCTGGTGATCGACTTTATTCAGAAGTCGATCCCAGGGAAGTCGATCCTCAGGAAAGTCGATCTTCCTAGGATTCGACCTGGGACCTCCCCAACCCTAGAATAGATACCTTAACTCATCTTAGGCTATCCGGACTTCTAGTTGCTGGTAGGTTGTGACCGTGTTCGGGATACTGTATCACCAACGGCGGTTCGATTTTATTTTCGATGGCGGTTTTTAGATGACGGATTTCCGCCATCTAAACTATCCCGCCCAAAATTTCGAATCTCCCCCAATATTCAACCCGATTAAATTGACTTAACATGACGGACATCGGCCATGTTAAGTATTCGGGGAGTCGGGCGGAAAAAGCCCGCCCAAATTTCGATTGGGCGGACTTTTCCACCTTACATGGCGGCATTTAAGTGTACTTACATGGCGGAAATCTGCCATGTAAGTTTTGGGGTTTAGTAAAAACCCCAAATTTCAGACAGACGCGTTCTGTCTTAACAGTTGCTTTCTGCCGCCGCCGCCGACAATTAACGCCTCCTCGCCGCTGATTTCTCCAGCGGTCTTCCGTCTCCCGCCGGTTATAGGCTCGCCGGTCGTCTTCAGCCGCTCGTTGTCGCCATCAACTCCCGCCGGTACCTGCATCTTCGTCTGTGAAGGTCAGATTGCAAATGGGTTGTTTTGATTTTTTTTTTGTAAATGTGTTTTTGGATTAATGGTTTATATACGTAATGTTGATTGTATTATTGTTTTATACAGTTGATCGTTTATGTTTTTTTGATTTCTTTTTAGTGTTTAAAATTGTTGTAATGGGTTTTGTTTTTTTTTAATGTTTTAATGTGATTGCTCCCCCCCTTCGTTCCGGTATGATTTCTTCATCTTATGGTTTTCTATTTCTTCAGCTTATGGTTTTCTATTAATTATTTTTCATCTATTTGTTTACTAATTCACTAATCTTACTCCCTGTTTCTCTTTTGAAGATTGAATTTTTTTAGTTTTTAGTTTATATTCATGTTACTCACTGTTTCTCTTTTCTCTTAATTTTTTAAGTTTATAATCTTACTCACTAATATGTTTCACTAATTCACTAATCTATTTTCGTGTTTATATTCATGTTTTAATGTTTTTGATATTTATATTTCATGTCTATGGATGTTTGTATCTATTTCATCTATATGGATGTTATTTTTGGGATGTTATGTTATGTATATAGCTAGATGTTATGTTAAGTACTGTTATGTTAAATGATGTGTTTAAGTATTGTTTTATAGGTTTAAGTACTGTTATTATTATTTTCGGATTGATTAGTATGAATGTTTAAATTGTTAACGTGTGTTGAATGTTAAGTACTATTATATGAAGTTTTATGATATATTTTAAAAGTAAAGGTATTGTTGGTCGCGAAGATATTGATGGTCGCGAAGATATTGATGGTCGCGAAGATATTGATGGTCGCAAAGATATCAATTAATTTAATTAATAATTTAAATACTGTTTGAAATAATTTAAATAATTAGTTATTTAGTTATATCATAATTTAAATACCATGTTTTGAAATAAATAAAAAATATTTAATATTGTTCAAAATTACTGTTTTTTAATAAATTTAAAAAATAATTTATGAATTATTTAATTTACTGTTTATAAATGTTTTAATTGATTATTTAATTGATTATTTTTAAATAATTTATAAATTGATTTAATTAAATAAATAAATAATTTATATAATGTTTTAATTAACCAATCAAATTATTGTGTTGTTAACTTGTTGCAGGTTTTGAAATATCAAGAATTCAAAAAATTAAGATTGAAGTAAGCTCTATTGCGGTATGAAATTATAAATGTTTATTTAATAATTTCATTTTAAAAATATTTAATTAATTTGCATGTAATGATAAATTTGTTAATTAGTAATTATTAAATTGAATGATTTTAAATTCTATTAATAATGATTAATTTGCATGAAATTATAATTTGTTAATTAATAATTATTAAATTGTATCAAATTATAATTTGTTAATTAATAATTATTAAATTGTATCAAAATAATTTGTTAATTAAATTGTTTATTTCTTAATATTTTAAAATTAAAATAATTAAAATACTATTTTTAATTAATTAAATGATATAATGTTTTTAAAATAGTTAAATAATTAATGTTTTTCATATTTTAAATTAATCAATTAATTATTTAATAGTTTTAAATGTTTTTAAATAATTAATAATTTACTAACTAGTTTAAATTTATTTTTGAAGCAAAAAGTAGTTCAAATTTGTAAATCTCCCAATTATTTGAAAAATTGGTTTATATAATTTAAATAACTATTTAATTAAGAATTTAAATAATTGTTTTTAATAACTTTAAATAATTTGTTAATTAATTATTTAATTTGATGTTTTCTAATAATTTAAATAAATAATGATTTTTTTTTTAAATTAGTAAAAAAATATTTGGAATAATTAATTATTTTATGTTTTTAAATAATTTAAAAATTATGTAAATTAATTATTGTATATTTAACTTGTTATAGGTTTTCTAAAATCGAGATTTCGTATGTTTTGGATTGAAGTAAAAGCTAATTTGCGATAAAAAATTAAATATATTTATTTAGTCAACTAAATTTTAAATTTTTAAATTTATTGTAAAATTAAATGATTAAATTATCATTTTAATTGTCAATCGAAATAACAATTAGCATATTAATATATTATTTGGCATGAAATTAACAATTGAATTATTAAATTGAATATGAATTAATAAATTTGTATGAAATGATTTGAAAAATTTGTTAATAATGTTAATTAATTAATGTTAAAATAATTTAATTAATTAATTTGCATGAAATTATAAATTAGTTAATTAACAATTATTAAATTGAAATAATAATGATTAATTAATTTGCATGAAATTATAGAAATGTTAATGAATAATTATTAAATTGAATGATTTTAAATTGAAATAATAATTATTAATTTGCCATGAAATTAAATTTGTTAATTAATAAAAATATTATTTGTTTAAAAATGAATGATTGTTTAATTATTTGATAATTAATAATTAATTAATTAATTTTTTAGATTTTAAGAAATGTCACGTAGAGTGAAGCAATTACCTCGTAAGAGGACTCTACCACCCAATCCCCAAGATGCTTTCCGGTTTTATCTCCCAGTTCATCCAGCACCGGCACCTGTATGTCCAGTACCGGCACCTGCCTATCCCGCACCGCCGGCACCTGTTCGTCCAGCACCGGCCCCTCCAGTTCCGCAACCAGCAACTCCGAAGAAAGTCGTTTATGAAACAGATTCGGAATAGTTCAATAATTAGCTAGATTTTCCCAAAAAAATTGAACTTAATATTAATTGAACTATAATTAATATTGTAATAGTCAATTATTTTTTATCTAATTAATTATAATTCGATAAAAAATTTATTTTTTAGGATAATG
Source organism: Zostera marina (assembly GCA_001185155.1). NCBI lineage: Eukaryota > Viridiplantae > Streptophyta > Magnoliopsida > Alismatales > Zosteraceae > Zostera > Zostera marina. The sequence goes on along the minus strand of LFYR01000980.1, from coordinate 84,336 downwards.
TCGAACATCATGAAAGTACCCGATAAAGCTTGGATGAGTTTAGATCGGTTTCGAAAGAATACGGTGAAAGGTTAACAGCTTTCACTAATTTCGCCATTTTGAATTCGACTCACCCAGAAGGTTATTTACCTTGTCCATGCTCGTCCTGCACGAATAGTGAAGTGATTCCTATAAAGGAGATGAGGAAGCATGTTTTCTTAAATGGTTGGTTGAAACATTACGATGTTTGGACGCGTCATGGAGAGTTACCGAGTAGATATGGTGAGAAAAAAGTGAAACGAAAAGAGACAGTGCCGGAAACTGGTAACAATATGATCGGATTGGTTCGTGCGGTTTACGGAGAACATGTAGTTGAGAATACAGTCGACGAAGATTTTCTCGAAACAGAACCTCTAGAATACGAGCCTGTCCATGAAGATCCAGTCGATGTAGATCCAATCGACGAAGATCCAGAGCACAGATATGACGAATCGTTCTTACGCCGTCTAAAAGAAGGTGAAGAACAGTTATATCCAGGTTGCACAGAGTTTTCCAAACTATCTTTTATCTTGGAATTGTATCAGTTGAAATGCGACAATCATTGGAGTGATAAAAGTTTTCAGAAATTATTATCCATCATGCGTCGTGCTATTCCAAATGGGGAGTCGACCATTCCGAAAACCATGTACCATGCGAAATCGGTAGTTCGTGACCTGGGCCTCAATTATACGAAAATCGATGCATGTCGCAACGATTGTATTTTATATCGAAATGAGTATGCAGACGCAGAAACTTGCCCGAATTGCGGAACGTGTAGGTGGGTCGTCGAAGGCGTTCAGAAAAACAAACGTGTTCCAGCGAAATGTCTTCGTCACTTTCCGTTGATTCCACGTTTGAAGAGATTGTATCTGTGTTCCAAAATTTCTGAAGACATGATATGACACCATTCCAAACGTATTTTCAGTCCTTAAAATACCAAATAGAGATATTTTCGATGTCGATAATGATGATTGTTGTAATTAAATTATAAAGTATTACATTATAATATAATTTAATATTTTGAATGTAATATTATGTTGATTATAAATATTTCTTTTTTTCAGTAAAAAATGAGTCAACTACTTGCAATCGTCGAATGATATGAACGACTCGAGCGACTAAATCAGATTCAACGTGGTTTTTACAAAAACATAGATTATTATTGTCGTGTTTTTGCTTGTTTCCGTTGCGGAGTCAACGGTCATCATTTTCACAACTGTCCAAAAATATGGTCGACAAATCCTCAAACAATGGAAACCGGTCAGATTTCAGTGTTAGGATACGAAGCTAGAGTGTTGAATGATTGTGGTGGCACACATTTATTCAAAATCGAATACAACTCTTCTTAAGACGACTTCGAAGATTTGTTGTGTCTAATAATAAAGAATGTAAATTACAATAGGAAAAATGTTTGGTTGTTGTGTCAGACCAAGACCCCATATACGGGTGTCTGGCTATGTATTTAAAATAACTAATTTTATTTTAAAATTTAAATATTTCAGATTATGTTTACTTTTTTCGTTCTGATCGGTGTGATAACACCATTCATGGCATTGACGATGGTTACATCCCGTCGCTCTTTTGAAGAGTCAAGATCAAGTGGTCAGTTCATTATTCATATTTTAAATATTATCATGATTTCTATTAAATATTAATTCTTAAATATGTAAATTAATTAGATGCGAGGCCATCCACATCGAATGTGCCTCCACAGAAGAAGAGTCGTGGTCGCACAAAAGACCACCCCCATAACCATCCAGAAAAAGGTACGAAATGGAAGGTTATGTTTGACAACACGAACCAAGCGACGGATGAAATGGCGAAGAAATTAACCACAAGAATGGCTCTTTTATCAAAAGACCATACTCTCTTCCCGTACGACATTGAGTGGCGTCATCAACCACAACAAAATTTTCAGGACGCGTTAAAAATATTAACTGTAAGTATATATATTTTTTATAATATTTATTAATTTTCCAAAACTTATAAGTTTTGAATATGTAGGCTGAATATGATTTAAGTGAAAGCAAAGCTGCACAAACTTATATCAATGGTAGGTTGAACAAACTCTGGAGGAGCAACCATAATTCTTTGGTTAAAACTTATGGCTCTAATCCTGATATGAGAGAAGAAGATATTTTAGCGACTCTTCCACCGTATGTCAGCAAACCTCAATTTCTGAATAAATTGAGACAACATCGATCAGAAAAAGGAAAGATACGTATATGTATATATATATATTTATTATATTAATAAATTTAGAAACTTATTATTTTTTATAATTTCAGCAAATTTCCGAGATAAATACCGCGAACCGAGCGAATCAAATAACACATTACGCTGGTTCAAAAGGATTAGCGCAAAGACGTCATGAATTGGTAAATTATTTATAATTTATATATAATTTTTTTAATATATTAATGAATTATGTGAATATAGATGCAACAAGGAAGGAGTGAAATCGAAGCTTGGTCAGAGACTTTACAGATGACATATAAAGGAAGTGATAAAGTTGTAAGTCTTTTTTTAAAATTATTTATATTTTATAATTTCTATTATCATTGTTTGATTTTGTTATTCTTTCAGCTTGAAGCCACAGAATTTATCAAAAGTCAAGAGGCAAAATCGTGGGCTGAATCTGAAACAATGACTTCATTTATAAGTTTCATTGATTATTTTAAACATATTTCGCATTTCGCATTTCTTATTTATTTACTTTTTATAATGCAGCAATTTATCGAAGCGACGGTCAACAAGACTTTCGGAAAAAATAAAAAGAATAGAATCATAGGAATTGGAGAAGCTGCCAGTATGGTGAGCACAACGAACGAAAGATAGACTTCTCCAAATTGGAAAGGAAAAGAGCCGATCTCCGAAAACACGACTACTGATGCAACACCAGATGCAGTTTGGTCGGAAAAATTTAAAAAATTGGAAGTATTTTAAATATATTACAATAATTTTGTTGATTATCGAACTCATTTTTGTTTTCATTTTCAGAACAAGTGTAACGAGAGTCAGAAAGACGTCTCCAAATACAAGAAGAAGTTCAATGCAATGAAATCTTATATGAAGAAACTCAATAAGACTTTGAAAACTTCCGGACTCGACATGACGCATATGGCTTCCACTTCAAAGTCCACCATACCGTCTGCATTCGAATCAGATATTTCGGATTCTGATTCAGAAGACTCGATTTCAGACGAGTGTTGATTACAAAATTTGTATTTGCTTATTCAAATTTCGAATGTTTAACGATTCTGTAATTTAGTTTTTTTTTAATAAAAAACATCGATTTCAAATTTAATTTAAAAATCGTTTTCTGAAATATCGATTTCTATTTCAAAAAACAACGATTCAAACGCAAAATATGGACTCCTGTTTAAAAAAAAAAATTAAACAAACATTATATGACGGATTTCCGCCATCTATACTCTTCTACTAAGTTTTAGATGGCGGAAATCCGTCATCTAAATATGGGCACAATCGCCCTCTCCCACGAATAGATGGAGGGTATCCGCCATCTATAAACTTAGGGAACCGCCTGCTGTACTTTAGATGTCGGAAATCTGTCATATAATGTTACAAAGATAGTAGGCGGACATCCGCCATCAATAAAATTAACCGCCATCAATGAATTGACGCCAAACTTTTTCCGCGTCATATTTTAGATGGCGGAAATCCGCCATCTATATAATTTTTGGTGGGAAATGGGGATGGATAATAGATGGCGGTCTTTAGATGGCGGTTATGGGGTTTTAATGCGGTGCCCAAGATGACGGTCTTTAGATGGCGGATTTTCGCAGACGATCACTTTAGATGGTCTTTAGATGATGGTCTTTAGATGGCGGAAATCCGCCATCTAAAGACCGCCATACAAGGTTTTATTTCTTGTAGTGTGTATTGGCTTATATCGATGACATACTAATCAAATCCACTACATTAGCCGACTAGCGCGATCTCGAAGAAACACTTGAGATATTACGCACCAATGTGATAAAGTTGAATCCAGACAAGTGTCATTTTGGGGTGCTCGAGGGAAAGTTCTTGGACTTTTACATAGGGAAAGGTTGCATACGGCCTAATCCCGAGAAAATCTAAGTCATCATTGGTGATACAGTATCCCGAACTTGGTCACAACACACCAACAACTAGAGATTCGGATAGGCCAAGATGAATTAAAGTACCCATATAGGTTTGAGGGAGGTTCCAAGTCAACTCTTGGGAAGATCGGCTTTCCCAGAGTTCGACTTTTGAGAAAGTCGAACTCTGGAAAAGTCGATCTCAGAAAGTCGACTTGAAATCAGATCTGGGCAGTTAGGTAGGCGGTTAGACAGTTACGACCCAAATGATTAGATTACCCTCATAAAAAGTCTTATAAATAGAGGGCACCATTCATTCATTTGGGCAAGTCATTCGAAGTGGAGAAGTCCCAGCTAAGGCCATTTGTGGTTTTTTCCCAAACCATAGTCCTTATATTGAAGGCCAGGAAAAGACTACGGACCTGAAATTTTGTCAACCAACAAATAAAAAGTGTATGAATAGACCTCTGAAGTGCGGGACTCCGGTTCGTAAACGAGTCATCTCAGGTGGACGCTCAGACATATACTCCTAAAACAAGCCCAAATTTGCTGCAAAATTGGGAAAAGTTCAGTGAATTTTTTTTGCTATCCCACATTTTTGCCAAATGAAAGTAGACTTCAAAAGAAACCTGATAATGCGATTCAGTTTTTTTTTTCTTTTCCCCCTAGTCACATGACCTTCACAGTTTAGAATAATAGGTACACACTTCAGATTTTCATAAGTGACCATACCGCAATCAAAATACATGCATTCAACATAGTACCTTAGCAAAAATAAAGTTCTTTGCAGGGTACCTAAGCAAGAATACCCAGAGTACATGGTCTGTTGTACATTACTAGGTTTCTCAACATAATACTTATACTAAATTTCTAGCAGTATATCATATACTTGGGTCATCCACGGGTTCTCAGTATATTGCAGTAATTCGTAGGCACTCAACATACATTGCGCGGTATACAATCCAAAATATGTTTCCAAGCCAAGTGTCTAAAACCATAATGCGTGAATAAATTGCTTAGGTATATTATGTAAATGAATAAAAAGTACATGCTCAACATACGGGTAACTGTTACCAAAAATATAGGTAACTTCATCGATTTAATAAACAGGTATAAGCATACATCAGTTTATAAAACCTGGTTAAGGTTCAATACTACACACACACCCAGGAGGTCAAAGACCCATTCTTATAAGAAGGTGTAAAGGTTGCAAGCTTATGTAAAGCATACTCAAATAATAGCCAACATATATAGTCTCCTCAATAAATAGTTTTATTTCATATGGGGAAAATAAGGCTAAAAAATAATAATTCAAGCTATTTCCTAAACCCAAAGGAATATTTTTGTTACGTGCAGTACTAACAACCATTCTTGGTATTTATATAAAACTATCCCAATAGGTTAAGCCAATCAAACTGATTAGGTGGGATAATAACAACTTCTCCCAAAAACCACAGTAGTAAGGCAGAATATAAAAATGCAAATAGACCCCTCTTTCAGGGTTAAATTAATATTATGGAGTGGTAATTGCAGTCAACACTGCATTCATTACCATTAAAAAAGGATAAAGGGTGAAACAAGTTTAATACTCTCTCATAAAATAGTTGCCTTTCATCAGTTGAAAGACGGAAAAATGGACCCTAGAATCAAGCAATCACAGAGACATGAATCCAATAAGTTGACATAGGAAAGTAAAGCCCATGTCAGCCTCAGAGCATAGGCTTACGATCCATGGACACACGCGGATTAATAGGTCACATAAACGCTCAACACATAAGAACCACAAGTATGTGACATAACTTTCATGAGAGGGGAGAATGAGACACGGGTGATCAAAGGATGATAATATGGACACAAGTTTCATACAGAGATAGGCATCTCAGGCTAAATGTCTCATTCCTCATAAAAGTAATACCAGAAATTTAGTGGTACCTTACAAGTCTTACACCCAATATGTTGAGAACATGTTAACAATGATTATAAGTCTCTCACCTGCAATAATAAAGTATAATCCCTTGGGTTATAAGCAATGCAAATTGTAATCACACGATAAAGTGGAAAAACAAACAAACTTTAAACCACCTCATTATATGAAGGAATTCATTAAAAAAAACCTCGAGGAATAAAAGTTCATACATGGAAGAATATGTATGAGATTAGCCAACTTGGCGTACAACACCAAGTAAAAGAGATAGGGGTATATCACACTAAGAGTCAAGAATAGATTCATGTATCACGGTATAAGACATCCATATCGTAAAGCATATAGTTGTGTTAAATATGAAAGCACAATCTTTAAAACATAATTCTAAAAATATCCCCTGGAGGTCCTCACAGGATTGGCCTCAAGTTTCATTATTGGTAAACTCAACCTCCACGCCATCATACAACATGCATACAGAGGATGGAGGATAGGAGTAAGTGTCAAAAATTATAGGTAAGAATCCCGATATTTTAAGAGGGATATCTATTATAAGAGGTTTTGCGATATGGATTCTGATAAAATCTATCTTTGAATCCAAGATCTAACAAGTAATTGAAGAACCTCGTCAGGAAACAGGCGGGATATATCAAAAGGAAAGATTCGTAGCCTTTAGAATAGAAAGACAAAGATACTTCTGGTCCAAAGTAGAAATAAATACAATCTTTTAGCAAAATGGTGTAAAACTTGTCAGATTTAAAATGTTCAGAAAAATTCCGCCACGCTACTAACCGGGATTGATAGTCCCTTTTGCAATGCAAAGGGTTAGATATATTGTTCGACCATTCCCAGTATCAACATGCCAGGCAAAATACATATTTATTGCCGCTGGCTACTTTACAAAATGGGTTGAAGCCCTGGCGGTACCCAAAATTACACAAGGCGCAACAACTATGTTTATATTCAAATGCATAATGTGCAGATTCGGTATCCCTATGCATATAATAACTGACAATGGGATGCAATTCACTGATGGAGACTTTACGAGATTGTGCGACAACATGGGCACAAAGATCCATTTCTCATCGATATACTGGCCACAAGGAAAGGGACAAGTAGAGGTCACAAACATGACAATTGTTCAAGGACTAAAGAAGAAATTCGAATAAACCAAGAATGTGTGGACATATCTGTAGAATCAAAATTGTCGACATAGGATTATATTTTAATCATGTCAATTTAAACCCTAATTACACTATTAATCAATAGGGGGTAAATAAGTCAATCGATATTAAACCTAACTCTAGTTAATTAATTAATCATTTGAGTTAAGGGTTTAAGTCAAAGTTAAAAGTCAAAGTGGGAGAATTGCATTTTCACCTTGAATATTATTATTTGGAATAATTGCATTTTTACCTTGAATATTATTATTATTATCTTTTGACACTTTATTCAAGGTATAATATTCCAAGGGGACAAAACACTATTCATGGTTGAATTTATACAAAGATAAGATTCTCCAACAAACTCTATCCAAGAAAAACACTATTCAAGATAAGATCAAAGACAAAGCTTGGATTTATGTGAGAAATCAAGGAGCCATCCATTGAAGATCCAAGGGTGGACATTGAGTGGCCAAGGCTATAAATAGAAGGGTAATCCCCTCATTTTCACTCACCACACTACAAGCAAACTCAAGAGCTTTCACTCCACACTTGCCCACACGTTTTTGCCTCCAAGCTTCCAAGCTTTCAAGTGCTCAAGTGTCCTAGCTTTCCAAAGCTTCAAAAGCTCTCCAACTTCTTCTTCTAATCTTCTTGTTCATCTTTACAAGTAAGAAGTGTTGTTTTCTTTAATATTCCACTCCTCTAATCACCTCTTGTGTGTGTCCACTTTGGTTGAGAGGGTTGTCTCAATAGTACCAAAGTGTGAGAGAAGGTTTGTGAGCTCAACCATAAAGCTCTAGTTTGGTTTTATAGAGTTTCCGGGAAAACTCTTAGGTTGAGTCTACCTTTAAAGATTTCAGAGGTTTTTAAGAGTTCCTTGATACTCTAAGGTACTAACTTACGGGTAAAAGTTAGAGGTTCTTAAGAGTGCCCTTAATACTCTAAGGTGTGAGTCTACCCGTAAAAGACCGGTTCCTAAGCGAAGTAGCCTTAAAGCTTAGAGAGGTTTTTAAGAGTTCCTTGATACTCTAAGGTTTTGCCATTACCTTTAGGCGAGTGAATTCCGGCAGTTGGTCGGGACTGGACTAGCCCTTGTTTGGGTGAACCGGTATAAATCTCTTGTGTTGTTCTCTGTTAATTATAGTTTTATCTTTTATCTAAAAACAACACTTAATTAAAAAGATCCCTCTTCCAGTTATCTGGTCAAATACAGAGGTTGACTACTTTACGCAGATCCCTCATCCAGTTATCTGGTCAACCATCTGAGGTTATATTCATTGATTTATTCATATTTGTTCAAGCATTTACTTATCATATATATATCCAGTTATCTGGTCATCTACTTGTTTATCAATATATCCAGTTATCTGGTCATTTACTTGCTTATCATATATCCAGTTATCTGGTCATTTACTCTATAATATAACTTGTGTTTATAATATAACTTAGTATTCATATACTATAGTTGTTTATAAAACACCATCTGAAAAGTTGACTACGTATTCATATACTGTAGTAAATTTAAAGAGCAAAAGGCAAGTCCAATATATAATATTATAAGATATACTATTATATTCTTTAAAATTATATAATAGTATTATATTGCTAACAATATTATACTATTATTATTATACAACCATTTGTGTACTTAAGTGTGTGCAGGTAATTCCGCTATTAACTTGCATTAATCGAAAAGAGGCTATTAACCCCCCTTATAGCCTCGGATCTCGATCCAACAAGTGGTATCAGAGTCAAGTATCGTTGAAGTTTGACTAACATCTTACAACAACAACTATGGCACCAAATGGTGAATTCAACACTGGTCTTGCGTCAAACAAACCTCCCAGGTTCGATGGAGTAAAGTATGACTTCTGGAAGAACAAGATGAAGTTATACTTGAAGTCAATCAACAATGGAGTATGGAAGATCATATTAGAGGATTATGAAATTCCAACAAACAATGAAGAGACTTGGGGAGAAATGGACATCCTCAAGGAAAACAACAACTCAAGAGCATTGAATGCTTTATATGGAGCACTCAATGAATCTGAGTACAGCAGAATTCGATGCTTGGATACAGCTCACAAGGTATGGAAAGCATTGGAGGATCTACATGAAGGAACCTCCCATGTTAAAGAAAACGAGACTATGCTTGGATACAGCTTACATGCTACTTCTCAGTTCGAAAGATTTTCTATGAAGGAAGACGAGACTATCGCAGAGATGAACATTAGACTATCACAAATAGTTAATGATCTGGCTGGACTAGAAGATCCAGTAACTGAGAAGAAGCAAGTAAGCAAAATTCTGAGGAGCCTTCCAAACAAGTACTACTCCAAAAGGAATGCGATCCAAGAGGCTCATGATCTCAACAAACTTACAGTTGTGGAACTCTGTGGAAATCTGATGGCCTATGAAGAAGAAAGATTCATCTCTAGAGCTAAAGAAGAGAAAAAGGATATTGCTCTTAAAAGTCAATCTGACAATGAAACATCAGAAGATGATCTAGCAATGATCACCAATCATTTGAGAAGATATCTGAAAAAGAGGAAAGAGAAGAAAGACTCAAGGTCAAGTCATCAGAAGTTCGACAGAAGAATAAGCAAGGAGTCAAAAGAACCAATCTGTTATCTATGCGACAGGTCTGGACACATCAACCAGAATGTCCTCTGCTAAAGAAAGAAAGAGCAAATCAGGCACAATGGACAGACTCCGACTCGGATCAAGAAGATTGTCTCATGGCTCATGAAAGCAACTCTGAGGTAAGTTTTGTAAATACTAGATTTAACTCTTTAGAAGAAGCATATCTAGAATTAATGGAAAAATATAAAAATGAGAAAAAATTAACTAAGTCATTAAAACTAGAATGCATGAATAAATCACATATAGATCAATCTATTGAATTAGAAGAATCACAAAAAGAATGCATTCAATTGAAAGAAAGAAATCTAAAACTCACAAGTAAATTAAACAAAGATGAAGAAAAAATTAAGATACTTAAGAGTCAAAACTTTGAATTGCTTAACATTTTAGAATCTGAAGAAAATCAATCTAAGGAAATGGATGATGATAAGATTGAATTGCTAGAATTAAAAATAGATAATTTTGAAGAAGACATTATGTTAAAAGAAAACGAAACAATCATGCTCAAAACAGAAATAGAATCTAAGGACAAAATCATACTTGAGCATGTAGAAAACATACAAAAATTATCTGAAAAATGTAATGATATGCAATTACAAATCAAAAGAATAGGTCAGAAGAATAATACTCTTGAAAAATTCTCAAATAGTTCATCTAAGCTAAATGACATATTGCAAGGTTCAAGCTCAGGTCAAAAGAAATTTGGCTTAGGGTTTGAATCAAGTGCACCTATTAAAAAACCTTTACATGCTTTAACTTATAATTATTTTGTAAGAGAATCTAGCTACAGAAATCCTATTCATCTTAAGAAAAAGAAAAATATGTCTAAGATGAATCATCCAAAACAAAAATGGATGACCAAGGATGAGTTAAAAAATTATAAGCAAATCAACTATGTTAATTCATCTGGACCCAACTCAGTATGGGTACCAAAAGGTTATACAAAAATGGATGACCAAGGATGAGTTAAAAAATTATAAGCAAATCAATTATGTTAATTCATCTGGACCCAACTCAGTATGGGTACCAAAAGGTTATTCAACTCTTTCAGGAAAAACATGTGTCAAAATGGCTGTTCGACAGTGGATGCACAAGGCACATGATTGGAGATTCAAGTCTGCTGACAGACCTGACCGACTGGCCTACTACTAAGAAGGTCAAGTTCGCCGATAACAACGAAGGTACCATTGTAGGTAGGGGTAATATAGGTAATATAGATAGACCATTTCTTAGAAATGTTTACTTAGTTAATGGCCTTAAACATAATCTTATCAGCATAAGTCAATTATGTGATAATGATTGCACAGTTAAATTTGAAAAACATCTATGCTCAATCATTAACTCCAAGGGAGTTATAATTGCTAAAGGATATAGGAAAAACAATGCTTATTCCATAACCTTTAATCCCTCCAAGCCAACTCATGACTTCTGCATGATTGTAGCAAGTGATGAAAAGACTTTATGGCATAGAAGGTTAGGTCACACCAGTTATTCTCGATTATCCAAACTATCAAAAGAAGAACTGGTAACTGGACTGCCTAAAATAGCATATGAGAAAAGTAATCTCTGTGATGTTTGTCAGAAGGGGAAACAGCATAAAAGCTCATTCAAATCCCTTACAGATATTACTACGTCCAGACCTTTGGAACTTCTACACATGGACTTATTTGGACCAACCCAAACCCAAAGTCTTGGTGGTAAAAGGTTTACGTATGTAATAGTAGATGATTACTCAAGATTTACTTGGGTTTTCTTCTTACGAAATAAAAGTGACCCATTCAACGAGTTCTCATCATTTTGTACACGTGTACAAAATGAGAAGGATGTCCTCATAAAAAGAATCAGAAGTGATCATGGAGGAGAATTCGAGAACTCTGAGTTTGAAGAATTTTGCAAAACTCATGGAATAAAACATGAATTTGCTTTTCCCCAAGCACCCCCTCAGAATGGAGTTGTTGAAAGGAAAAACAGAACTCTACAAGAAATGAGTAGATCCATGTTACAAGAACATGATTCACCACAGTATCTTTGGGCAGAAGCTGTTAACACAGCCTGTTATATATTAAACAAGGTGATTATTAGAAAAACCTTGAACAAAACTCCATATGAGATCTGGAATGGAAGAAAGCCAAAAGTCTCATACTTCAAGGTCTTTGGATGCAAATGTTATGTTCTCTGAAAAAGAGGCAACCAAGATAAATTTGCTCAGAAATCTGATGAAGGTATCCTGGTAGGATACTCTAGAAGGAGCAAAGCTTACAAAATTCTTCTCAAAGAAAAACAAATAATGATCGAATCATTACACGTTGACTTTGATGAATCCACTCAGACAACCATTGTAGAAGAAGATGAAATAGTTCCAGAACAAGAAATCATCATTCCAACTGAAGAAACTACCAATGTCGAAATCGAAGTCTTTGAGCCTCCATCCAACAGGTTGCTCAGGAACCCACACTCCACTGATCAAATCATTGGTGACCATCAAGCTGGTGTTAAAACCAGATCATCCATTCAAGGAAACAGTGTTCTTGACTGTTTTGTCTCTCAAATTGAGCCCAAGAAAGTTGATGAAGCCCTCGACGACAACTACTGGATTCAAGCTATGCAAGAAGAACTCAACCAATTTGAGAGAAATGATGTATGGGAACTAGTTCCAAAACCAAAAGACACATCAATCATTGGGACAAGATGGGTATTCAGAAACAAGCTGGATGAAGATGGAACTATAATAAGAAACAAAGCTAGACTGGTTGCGCAAGGATACAATCAACAAGAAGGAATTGATTATGATGAAACCTTTGCACCAGTAGCTAGACTAGAGTCTATCAGAATGCTCCTATCCTTTGCATGCTACAAAGATTTCAAATTATATCAAATGGATGTAAAGAGTGCATTCTTGAATGGAATAGTCAATGAACAAGTATATGTTAGACAACCCCCTGGTTTCGAAGATTACAAAAACCCTGATCACGTCCTTAAACTTAAGAAAGCCCTCTATGGCCTGAAACAAGCACCTCGAGCTTGGTATGAAAGACTAAGAAACTTTCTCACTTCTCAGGAATTTAGAATGGGGAGTATAGATAATACATTGTTCATTAAAAATGTCAAAAGTGACATTATTCTAATTCAAATCTATGTTGATGACATTATATTTGGATCAACAGATGATACTCTATGTAAGAAATTTTCCAAACAAATGGAAGACGAATTTGAAATGAGTATGATGGGAGAGTTGACTTTTTTCTTAGGTATACAAGTCAAACAGAAGGAGAATGGAATATTCCTAAGTCAAGTCAAATATGCTAAGGAATTAATAAAGAAATTTGACTTGACTGAATCTAAATCTATGCCAACTCCGATGAGTTCAACTCTTAAATTGGACAAAGATGTTGAAGGTCAATCAGTAGACATTAAGAAATACAGAGGAATGATTGGATCACTGCTATACCTAACAGCCAGCAGACCAGACATCATGTTTGCAGTCTGCTTATGTGCTAGATTCCAATCAGACCCAAAAGAGTCACATCTCAAAGCGGTTAAAAGAATAATCAGGTATATCAAAGGAACAATTACACTTGGATTATTCTACCCTAAGGACAACTCATTCATACTAACAGCATACTGTGATGCTGACTTTGGTGGATGCAAGACTGACAGAAAAAGCACTAGTGGAACATGCTTTCTGTTGGGAAGCTCACTCGTAGCATGGTCATGTAAAAAGCAAAATAGTATTGCTTTATCCACAACTGAAGCAGAATATATGGAAGCATCTAATGCATGCACTCAAATTTTGTGGATGAAACAAACATTATCCGACTACGATATAGCTTTAGAAACAGTAGCTCTTAAATGTGACAACAAGAGTGCAATTTGTTTATCAAAAAATTCTGTGTTACATTCAAGATCTAAACACATTGATGTCAGATATCATTTCCTTAGAGATCATGTAGAAAAGAAAAATATATGCCTAGAATATATTTCTACTGAAGATCAAATGGCTGACATCTTCACTAAACCTTTAGATCAAGAAGTTCATTCAAAAATCAGAAGATCTATGGGTATATGTGAGCTTAGTGAAATTTGATTAGTTATGAGTTAATGCATCTCAGGTTTTATTCTTCACTTGAATATCGTTATACTTATAACTTTGATCATAATCACTATACGTATGCATGAATTTACAAATCTAAGATTTACATGACTAAGTATATACATATAATTCATCATTTGCATGCATAACGTGAAGAGCTTAACTTGAATGCATGACTATCGTATATGCCATATTACTATAAATTAGATGCATGCTTACAATTGAACGCTGTTAATACATTGCATGCTACTATAAATAGTTATTTACATGGACATGCTTATCATTCACATACATGATCTACAAGTGAACAAACGATGTGTATACAATGAAAATTATAATTTTATGAAATGATTATGCCAAAATATGTCATGTCTTCACTACTGTTTAAATTGACTCATGCATATGACATGTCATCACTCACATGTATGGAAAAATTATGTTGCATCCATACTGCATTATGTCATATCTTGAATATAATATATTGAGCAAAATCAACATCACATGGTATTGGTAATCCAAACCTTACCTCATGGCATTGAGAATCGTCTTCTGCACATTCTACAACATCGATGCTGCAACTTCATCTAGCAAACCTGTCGCAACTAGTCACTCACGACAGCTAGGAGCATGGACTATCGTGCATAGTGCAAAGAATGCATTAAAGACCACCAAAAGGTATGTTTTAAATTAAATATTATTCTGGTTACAAGCCTTGCTAAGATCCTAGCTAGCTCTTAGATGATAGTTTCAAAATCTCATTACTTGTTAAATTTAATAAGTCATGTCAGTACATGGGAAATTAAAGAACTCTCTTTTGAGAAGGAGACTACAAGATAAAACGATTTTTCGTGGCTTAGTCAAACCAAAAACAAGAAATTCTTGGAAACCAAAAAGCTTCATCTATAAATACTAGGTTGTTCACTCTCAAACCAAAACCTTCCTTTCTCACCCATTCCTACCATCTTCAAAATGGATTCTTATGATCCAGACTGGAAAAAGGTGATGGATCTCATCACAGGGAAGAAGCAAGTAAGTCAATCTGAGATAACTACTCACCTGTTTAAAGAGATCGATGAGGCAAAATCAAGGATTAAAGTGTTGGAATCAAGTATTAAAAACCAAGGAGTTCTGATCGCAGACTTGCAATATCAAATCGAGATGTTAAAAGTTCCCACTGAGGAAGCTAACACCATCAACCATGGTTTTGATTAGCTTGCTATGCCCACTCGATGCCATCTGATTTAGATGTTCCTTTTTTAGTTTGATCGATGGTGTTCAAACACCACTACAACATCTGTTAAATAGATGTTTCTACTTTGTTTAAATCTGTTTTGTTTAAGGTCTAACCATAGACCTAAGCTTGCTTTATTTTTAGTGAAAAACTTCAATGAAAAATCAATTTCTCACTAAGTTGTATGGATAAACTAGAAGCTTCAAGGGCTTAAACATAAATTATGTTTGATGTTTCTAAGTTTAAAATGATTCACTGAAACTTAAGGATTAAAATTATATTTTTCAGTGAATATAAAGTTTTGTGAAACTTCAAGGACTCAAACGTAAATCGTTTATGAAGTTTTTAAGTTTTAGGATCAAAATTATATTTTTCAATGAATATAAATTCAGTTAAAACTTCAGGGATTTAGAATCAATATTTACATGAAGTTTTAATCAAAAAAATTACTTAGAAATATTTAATACTTCCAAGGTTTAAAATGAAAATTTTTAAGTATTAATCTAAGTATTCATTATAACTTCAATGGGATTAAAATTATCTATGAAGTTTTTCATTGAAACTTAAGGGTTCAAAATGATATCTTTACAGTAAATAAATATTTAGTTAAAACTTCAGGGACTTAAAATTAATATTTACATGAAGTTTTCAAATTAAAAAGTGCTTAGAATTAGTTAATACTTCCAAGGTTTAAATGAAATATTTCAAGTATTAATCTAAGTATTTATCATAACTTCAAAGGGCTTAAATGAAATTTTGTTTTAAGTGAAGTTTTACTACTAAGGCTTTAAGGACTGAAATGAAAATTTTAAATCGTTTAAAACTTAGTGAATATTTACATGATTATATTTGTCACTAAGACATAGATTTTAAAATTTTAAATGCTCAATTTCTCCTTAAAGCAATTAGTGAATATTATGGATTTATACATATCATTCACTAATATCTTATGGATTATAACATTATAAAATCTTTAATCCATACATGTTAAGATCATCTTCATCCATAACACACACATGGATTATTATTCATTG
>LFYR01000980.1:10017-49811 GCA_001185155.1 Zostera marina | reverse complement strand
TCGTGCTCCTTTTCCCTTCGCTCCCGGGACCGCGTTCTCCTGACCTTGGGTGGGGATGCCGGTTCACTGCGCCGGCGCCTTCTGGGTGACTCCCACCCGTACCTGATCTCCTCGAGCTCCATGCGCAGCCTATCCTCCTCGGCGCCCCATTCCTAGTTGGCCCTTACCTCCTCCGAATACCGGTCGCGGGAGTGGTGTCGCGCCGGCTGGTACTCCACCGCTGCCCGCTCGGGTCGCTTTGAGCACTCCCCTACTTGGTATTCGCTCCTCGTCATCCTTCTCTCTCCGGCTGTCGTGTGTTTGTTTCACGTCAGGTTCACCACTGTTGGTGTGAGGGTTCGCCGGAGCTAGCTCACCGTCCAACCTAGTACAAGTGTCTCTCTCCAAGAATTATCAACCCCCTCCCCAGGTGGACCAGGGGAGGTATTTATAGCCTTCACTCGCTGTCCTTGGGCTTCGTGGGCTCGTACGTCGGGCCCGTCCGTCTGTCTGGGCCGCCGACCGGGCCGGTTCGGTCCATGGGCCGCGGTCCGCGGTCCATGGTACCAACAGGGTCAGATTTAAATCAAATATACCTATCTAAAAGGAAGTAGGTGATCAGGATCTGTTCTGAGTCGGAGGTCAACTTATGCCTTTTTTTATAAGCGACGAACTTATGCCTTTTTGTTGTAGTGTCTTTTTCTTGGCAAAGGACTTCTAATTCACCCTTTGTCGTTTGGGTTACACATTCACAACCTCTAAGGAGAAGGCCCTCTTGCGAGAGATCTAGGGCTGACTCGGGGGAAATCATGCACCATCGCTACCAACCCACCTCTCACGCTCCTTAGCCACGTCATAAGAAGTATTGGCTTTGGGATACACAATCTCCCCTTTATTATTCTGCTTAGGACGGACTTTGTCCAAAGTTTTTCATTTCTTATATTCTGCAAGGAGAAGAGCAAGAAAAATGAAGTTAGATAATCTCGCGGCATATAATAGAAAAAATATATATTAAAAGAATTTGATGTCATACGCATAGCCTTATATAAATCACATATGGTGTATGCCACTGGAACCTTCTTATTCTCTTCTTCCAAAGTCTCCGCCATTAACATTTCCACCGTCGTCAGTGCAAGGGAAGGGCGTAGATGCTTATTCCGTCGAATAGACTAGAGATTTTTCGGGAAATATTCGACATCGAAAAATACGTATTTAAAGGTATCATACTGCGATGGAAGATGAGATATCAACATGTTTAAGTCCCTCTTTTTGTTAAGCCGATCCTTTTTTCACAATACACATGACTTGTAGACCCCAACCATAAAATCAAATTAGGGATAGAATAATCTGGCAACGAGGGTTACGCCTTGGTCCAATAACATATTTTGGAAACTGCATAGGTAGTAAAAGAAAGCAGGAGAGAGCTCTTGGATGCAAAAAACACTATACATCAGAACTTCGCTCATGAACTCCGGTATAGGTAGGACCGGAAAGTTACGTAAATACGTGTCGTGGATCATAAGCATCCCCTTCGGGGGTAGGAAATTATTGTCAGCAGAGGAAACGACGTGTCGCACCTCCCCATCAATCTGAACCTCACGTAGTATCTCCTTGATTTTTGCCTCACTCCCCTTGAAATTAGTGAGCACCTTAGACAAACGAATCCGAAACAGGTGTAATAAGAGAGGTGGGTATATACACATGTACAAAGCTACCCTACTTTGGAGCGTTCGAGATAGGGGTACAAGGAGTCAAGAAATACTCCCCATCCATGTCTATACAACCAGTGGGGTATGTGGCCATACTTTCGTCGTCTGATCATTCAAACAACATTTCCCCGTCCATGGTGTCTGCATTCCTTGACAACAAACACAAGCGTGGAACTTTACTAACAAACTCTACCCCTCGCTTTATTGGGACGGTGAATAGAAGCAATGTCTATTTCTTCGACTCCCAGCTGAACAATTCCCTCAAATCCAATGGCTTCTTTGTTGTTGATCCGTCAGCTTCAACTCTGGATATCGTCATTGCCAATGTTTGTCCCGATATCTCGACATTCATCTGTTCCAATTCCCCCTCCATCTCAATATTTTGGTCTAGGAGTCCATTCAACTCTATAGAAAATTGGGAGTCGTCGAGGGACAATTCAACAGTTGAAAAGGCATAGAAACTGTTACATCTGACTATCCGAATAAAAACATCTGACAATTCAAGTGATTCCGATGTTTTCGAATGATAAGCGTCGTCTATACATGACCGTGTACCCACAACTCTAAATCTGCGGTCTTTGCCACAACATATTATAGTTGCCGGCCAAGGCATGTATGACCGACGCTACCATTCAAGAAGAGTCCTTGCCAGCAAAGCTTTTTCTCCAGACAAAGATATCGCCAATGATAACACCATTACTAACGACTTTCGAGCCACCATCCGTTCATGGTGGGTGGTGAGACATGTCTGATTATGTCAATCACTCCCAGCAACGCCCTTCAACAAGGACTAGGGTTCCGTCGCTTTATGCCGGACCCCCGGAGAGATCCACGGTTGCGGGCAAGTGTCTACGTCAAGTACTCAAGTCAACACTAGGAATCGGCGACTGGGACTATCAAGTCGCCGAATCCAGAGGTGAGCCACCGATTCCAGGCCTCGTTGGTCAGCTCTGGTAGGCTGCCAACCTGGCTCATGGGGAATCGATGGCTTCACCTTGAGTCGCCGACTCTCAGCCGTTACTTGACTTGGCCCACGCCATTATGACACCTTTAATATGGCACCATAATAGCGTGGGCTCCACGGGTAATGAATGAGAAACGCCCCAAAGACCCTATAAAAGGGGCCCTTGGGGGGGCCTCATTCATCAACAATTCCCCTCCAACACACTTGACACACACTCCAACCAGAGCAAACTAAGGAGCCCGAGTCGCCGACTCCCCTCCTCTCTGTAGGTACATTGACGTAGAGCGCGCGGCGTGGACTCCAAAGCCTCTGTCCCTCTTCGCAACCCCGCGAGCCTACTGGTAGCAGATTTCGTGTTTCATCATCTGGCGCCGTCTGTGGAACCATCGAACTACGATATCCTGTCGTAATCGCGAAATTTTCTTCGCAAAGTTTGGCTCGATTCCCTTCGGGTGAATCGCTGACTTTGTGTCAAAGAATCGTCGATTCATACAAGTAATCGCCGACTCCACCTAGTGAGTCGTCGATTCCGGGTTATTCTGCTAGCTAAGAGTGTTGTCCTCGACTCGGCTCGAAAGACAAAAACCCAAGGCCAATCGCCGACTCCACTTGTTGAGTCGCTGATTCCACTTGGTTTCTTTTGAGTTAGTTTGGTCAATACCTGCGCTTCGGTTGAAATTCGCTTTTGTCATCCATGACTTCTGAAAGGCAAAAGCATGATTACCATCTGAGGAACAAAAGCAAATCCTCAGTGGTACCCGATGGGGAACAAACTGAGCCTCCTCAGCAAAACAGACAAACTGAAAGGTTTGAGGATGCTCAAACTGATTTGCCTCCTCAGATATCCATCCCTCCCGCTCTAAAAACGAGGTTGATTAACTTCATGGAGACCATGGAGCAGAGAGTTAACAACCTCGAGAAAGCGAGGAGTCAGAGGACCATCGCCCGCGAAGGAGCGGGTGAATCGACCTCTCACAATTCTCCGTCTGCAGAGAAAAAGAAAGGTCCAGAATCACAAAAATCAAGAGCTGGACCCAGTAAGAGTCACACAGAGAGGACTCTTATAACACGGTTCATGGAAGACCTCCGTCGGAAGCTGGCCGATAATCCGGTCGCCAACGGTCCGATCGAATTCCTGAGAGTCAAAAGCGCTCCTTTCCATGAGGACCTTTTGAGGGTGTTTTTTCCACCAACCTGGCGGGTACCCAGAATAGAATCGTATGATAGTTTGGGTGATCCAAAAGATCACATCAACCTCTACCTCAATGTTCTGGAACCGTAAACCACTGATAACGCACTGCTGTGTCGAGCATTCCCCGACACTCTCAAGGGCAGTGCCTATCGGTGGTTTTCCAGTCTGCCAGTTGGATCAATCTCCAGCTTCGCGGACCTCTCATCCAAGTTCATCGCCCAACATGTGGGGATGATTAGGATCAAACACAGTGCCAATGCACTCCTGGCACTGCGACAGAACAAGCTGTCGTTAAGAGATTACACGATTAAATTCACTTCAATGATGATAGAAGTGAGTGACTTAATTCCGAGTCTGGCCATAACGGGGTACACGAATGGGCTAGTACCCTACTCTCCTTTGGTCCAGAATCTTACGCTCCATAAAGTGGAGACCTTACCTGACCTCTTCCAACGAGCTCAATCATTCATTGAGATGGAAGAGCAGAATGAAAACAAGCTAGTGAAACTTGAGAACACTAGCTTCAAAAAACCAAAGTTCGAGAAGAAGGGCTATAGTGAGAAGAATAATTTTCATGGCTCCTCGAACAGATACACTGACAATGCGGATGATTCCTTCAAAAAGGAATGGAAGCCCAAACACGATAACAAGGTGTATCAAACCTCCACCAAACAGTCGCCAAAGGGTCCACCTCAACCATGGAAGGATCGGACCCCGCTAACAATCAGCAAAGGCGAGTTGTTTGAGAAACTGAAGAACCGAGCGGATCTGCCCGCTCCTCGCTCTATGGACCCTGCAACCAAGGATAGTCGTCAAAAAGGTAGAAGATTCTGTAAATTTCACAAGGACCACGACCACCTGACGGACTATTACAGGGAGTTCTCGCTTTATGTCGAGCAACTGATCTCGAAGGGTGAACTTGACAACTTTGTCAAAGGATCCTGAGGACGGGGCGATTGCAAGTCTGACACGAAGGGGAAGCGTCCACGCTCTCCTTCGCCAGACAGCGACAGTAGCGAGGACCACCCACGGAAAACCATCAATATGATATTTGGTGGTGGATCTATTGGAAGGCTAGCATAACTGAAAGGAATAGACCAAGAAATAAGCTGTCATCCAAAGGTCCCTACATCTGGCACACGGACAATATGCAGCAATACTACGCTTAGTATTGAACACATTATTCCTTAGGGCCACTTAGTATATATGTTAGTATAAATTACAAAGTAGAATAATTAGATTTTACCTTTGTAATTTTTATTTCAATAAAGTTGACATTTGTTGCAAAATCATCTACCTACGACTCTAACTAGCATCCCACCTTATAAATCTATTTTGTCGCTATGACCTTAATAGATTAAAATCGTTTTGACACTTTGGACTTAACGATTCAACCCAATCTTGTCGTTTAAGCCTTGATGTGGGTCCAAAAGTTACTCTGTCGCTACGGCCAGAGTTCAACTACACATTAGGGTCTAAAGTGTAGAGTCTTAGGTAGTTGATAAATACAAGTGAACCCAACCCCAAGAGGTTCTAAGTATCCACCACACTTACCAGAATCTATTATGTCGCTATGGCCTTAATAGATTAAGAATCGTTTTGTCGCTATAGCCTTAACGATTCAACCCCATCTTGTCGCTACGACCTTGATGAGGGTAAAAAGTTACTCTGTCGCTTCGGCCAGAGTTGAACTACATATTAAGGAATCTAGAGTCTTAGGATCGAAAAAAGTTTTAAGTGCTTACGTCACTTAGTCTAGAAAATTCTAAGTCTTAACTAAAATTCCCGACAGTTTTTTGTATCTCCAACTCACTACGTCAATTAGTTTTGCGAGTCTTGATTAGTTGTGAAGTTTAATTTATTTCACGAGTTTAGCCGTAGACTGAGCTACGATTCGTACGACCAAGACTACGCCCAGAGTGGCTAGCGATAGGGTTAGCAAAGTCTAATTTACGTCCAGAGCGACTAAATTACGACTTGTGAATCTAGTTTCGAGTCTTAGTTACAATTCAAAAAATAAATTAAACAAACAATTAATTTAGAAAGCAAAATAGTTGATATTAAGTTCCAAAAGATTACAAAAAACATATCAAAAATTACAAGCTAAGAAGAAATAAAAAATCTCTAATCTTCTTCGTCGTTCTTTAGCTTGTCTAGGGCATCCTTGTTTTTCTCCTTCTCTTCGGGATGCTCGTCTACCCATGTCATGATATCCGAGATAAAGTCTTCGGGTAGTGATGGGAAGACTGAGGTACCAAAGAAGCTAAGTTCTTGAAGTTGATCGGATTGATACTTCTTATCCAACTCCAAGTCCTTAGCCTTCTCCAGAAGTGCGGAGTTCTCCTTCTTCAGCACGGAGTTCTCCTTCTTCGCACCTTCTAACTCCTCCTTAGAGCGAGTGAGTTGGTCATTCAGCTCATCGCACTTCCTCTCCAGCTCAGAGTTAGTTCTTCTCAGATTCGCATTTGTGACTTCAGATGAAACCACATTTCCAATCTCTATCTCCAGCTAGGCCCGCATGTCATCTATTTGCTTAGAGGCATCCTTCTTTTCTTTGCGGAGTCCCAGAATCTTCGCAACATAATCATCTATTTCCTTTTTCTGGGACTCACTCGTCTTCTCCTTCTTCGGGATGACGTTGTCTCTAAGGTTCTCGAATTTTCTTTGGACATGGGCCAGCTTGCCCAGCTATTTCTCGCTACGCTTGTACTTGGTGTCCAGTTCATTGTATTGATCTTAAATTCTCTGGACGTCATTTATCGAGTCCATGCCAAAGCAAGCATGGGCCATGTAGGAAGCCTACATAAAAAAAAAATAGCAAACAAAAAATATATATAGGTAAAAAGATGTTTTCGGAAGATAGAAGCACTTACAGCGTTCAGAGCTGTCATGAGCTCACTCCGAACCCATCTTTCAGATTTCGCCATTAAGATGGACATGGTATCCGACCTGACTTGTGGATCAGCCATAAAGTCAGGAAGGGGCATGCCACTCGTATAGGGCGCGAAACCAGCCCGCTCGGGTACGGCTCGAGAGCTTGAGCCCCTCTCAAATGTGCTCCGGACCTTGGAGCTTTGGCTTTCTTTTCCAGTCTGACCAGCTTCGCCCGTCGATATCTCACGGCCATGTGCGGAGCGGCAGCATCAAAATATAAAAGTGTTCGCTTCTTTCTGCTCGCCATCTCTTCATTTGTGGGAGGTTTCTGAACCTCCACAACATCTTCAAATGTGAAGTCCTCATGCTGGCAGAGGACAAAAGGCATGCCACGGGGTAGGTGGTGATCTTTTAGGGCCTTGGATATCTTGGTGGTGGCGATCACATCATCCGTTATCAAGTCCAGATTCACGCTCAGCTTCGCACAATTCGGATCAGCCCAAACTTCCCGACTTCCGGGAAGAAACTCAGAATTAACAAAAATGAATTCCTTCTTCCACACTCCATGGTTAGTTGGAAGATCATCGACCAAGTTGCGATCGAGGTTTCGTCGCGCCAACCCGAGACGACCCGATCCAACCTTCCCATCCTTACACAACTTGTAGTAGTTGAGGAAGAGGTACGAGGTGGGGGTAACACCTAGACTCCAACAAATGTTCAAGAAGCCTCTCAACGTCACAAAGAATCCCGCTGGTAATTGTGACAGCGAGACTTTAAAAGCAAACAATAATTCACTCATGAGCTCCGGAATGGGCAGCTCAGGGAAATGCTTGAAGTACATCTTGGGTAAAGCCTGGAACCCCGGTGGTGGAAGGTTCGCAGGCTAGTATTGCGACATCCAGAAGCGGAGATATCCAGAAATCTTCATTCCCCTCAAAAGATCTTGAGCCTCTTTCGCACTGAGGATGGAGGGGGGATGCACTTTAGATTGACGCGTAAGCGTCACTATGGTCATAACTTGTTCAAATCAACCCTCGCCCGAGCGGTCGACAGGGAGCAGTTGTGTCGCACCATTGACATACGACTCACAATGCGCATATCCGGTCGGATTCACGACCCCGGTATAGTTTGGGGGATCATCATCGGGATCTCGACCTAAATCCATCTCGACTGGAGATGGAGGAGTTCTTTCTGTTTCACGACGACCCTCATCTGGAGCAGGGCCGGGAATTCCACGATCGATGACGAGTTCCTCGTCGAAGTTTACATTATGAGGATTCTCGACCTCCTCTTGGCCAGGCATATAGATTTTTCCTTTACCATGACTTCGTCGTCTCTTCTTCTTTTTTGAACCATCGTCCTGAGATGGTCGCATATTAGGGTTCATCTCAGACGCGATGACACCCTCGGAATTCACCTTCAGTGGCGCAGTAGTTGAATTATCCACTGTTTGAATGGGAATCGCCGACTCATCTACTGGAGTCGTCGATTCAACTGGCCTAGTCGCCGACTCATAACGGATGTTTGAGGCCTCAGAGTCGGTGGCCAACTTTCCCTTCTCTTGAAGGAGGTCTTCTTCTTTGAAACCCTGGGAATCGGCGACCCTGAAGAGGGAATTGTCGACCCAGCCAGAGGCTACAACAGCTCGTGCACATAAGCACTCAAATGGTCGTCAGAGGACGGAACAACCGGAATCGACGATTCAACGTCTCTGGGAGGAGACGGAATCGGTGACTCGACGGCGTTCAACACCTCGACGAGTGTTTCATCAGACATCTCTACTACCATAGAGGAAGTTTCGGCATCAGTAAGGCTAGGTTTTGGACTTGCCATCTCACGGAGTCGTCGATTCAAGTAGAATAGAACAGGGGAATCGGCGACAGAAAATTCTAGGGTTTTGATAGGCGATTCGAATTGGGGAAAAGTGGAGTGAGAAGTGTGAAGCGCTCACCACTATATATAGCCCCTGGCGAAATTGCAAAACCCCCCTAGAAAATCCAAAAATTGCAAGGGAGGGAATCGGAAATCGATCTCCAAATCCCTGAAATCACGCCCGAGTCGACGATTCCCAAGCCGAGTCATCGGTTCCGGTGGCTATTTTGCAAATTTCAGAGATATATTTCCTTAATTGGAAAATTTGCAAAAAATTCTCCAAATATCTTCAAGGATCTTCTGATAGATCCTACGTTTCACAATCAGGAGTCGACGATTCCCATGCTGAGTCGTCGATTCCGGTGGCTATTTTGCAAATTTGAGATATATACTTCCTTAATTGGAAAATTTGCAAAAAAATCTCCAAATATCTTCAAGGATCTTCTAAGAGATCCTACGTTCCACAATCAGGAGTCAACGATTCCCAGAGGGAGTTGTCGACTCAAGAGGGAAAATTTCAAAATAACCCTCACAGTTACCCAAAACTTAGGAGTCAACGATTGGGGCACCCAGTCGCCGACTCAGGGTAAACAACAACACATTTTCAGGAGGGAGTATCACAAACTCTCTCCGACACTTCTGTCGCTTCGGTCAGAAGTCGTCACATTTCAGAAGGGAGTATCACTAGCTCTCTCCGACACTTCTGTCGCTTCGGCCAGAAGTCGTCACATTTCAAGAGAGAGTATCACAAGCTCTCTCCAGCATCAGGGTTCAAAATTGCAAAGGTAACCCTCGAGTTTCGTATACTCAAGTACTTCGAAAACCACTCATTCCAAAGGTTATGTGTCGCAAAGGCATGATTTTCAAGGGGGAATATCACAAACTCTCCCGACACTTCTGTCACTTCGGCCAGAAGTCGTCACGTTTCGAGGACTCTCGACGCTTCTGTCGCTTCGGCCAGAAGTCGTCACATCTCGAGGGGGAGTATCACAAGCTCTCCCGACACTTCTGTCGCTTCGGCCAGAAGTCGTCACATTTCGAGAGGGAGTATCACAAGTACTCCCGACGCTTCTGTCGCTTCGGCCAGAAGTCGTCACATTTCGAGGGGGGGTATCACAAACTCTCCCGACACTTCTGTCGTTCCGGCCAGAAGTTGTCAAAGTATTTTGAGCACGGTAAAATCTGTCGTTTCGGTCAGATTTACCAAAGATCAATTTGAACAAAGGAGAGGCATCACGGAAAGTAAAATTGCACGGTAAGTTCAATAAATAAATAAAATATGCGTTTTGAACTGATCTAGTTGTTTTGCAGGATGTTTTCTTTTTTTTGCAGGAAAGGTTCTAATAGTGAACCAGACTCTGATAGTGAGTCAGACTCTGATAGTGAGTCAATCTATTTTGTCGCTTTGGCCTTAATAGTTCCAGGTCCACTTTGTCGCTTTGGCCTTAATAGACCAAGAATTATGTTGTCGTTTTGACCTCAATAATTCTTCTATCTTGTCGCTTTGGCCTTGATAAACTTGGAGATCATTTCGTCGCTTTGGCCTTAATGATCTCGACCCATCTTGTCGCTTTGGCCATGATGGGGTAACCGTCGTTGCGGACATAAAGTCGCTTTTGATTAGGGTGGACTATAAACATTAGTTCTGATAGTGAAGTAGATTCTGATAGTGAATCAACACATTCTGTCGCTTCGGTCAGAATCAGGCTCTGATAGCGAGTTAGTCCATTTCGTCGCTTTGGCCTTAATGGACGGGAATTATTTTGTCACTTCGGCCTTAATAATTCTCTCTCATCTTGTCGCTTTGGCCTTGATGATGACACAGCAAAAGTCGCTCCTGATCAGAGTTGGACTATAAACACGTAGTTCCGTTGGCCTGGAACTAGATTCTGATAGTGAATCAATCCATCTGATAGTGCATGGATCACGCGGAGTCATTGTGTCACTGTGAACGCAATGACTCGATCCCATCTTGTCGCTTTGACCTTGATGCAGATCACGCAAAACCTTGCTTGGGGGGGATACTGGCGGTACACGCATGTTTCTTGTGCTCTCTTCAGGGGGGAGTACTGGTGAGACATGCCTGATTACGTCAGTCACTCCCAGCAATGCTCTTCAACAAGGACTAGGGTTCCGTCGCTTTATACCGGACCCCCGGAGAGATCCACGGTTGCGGGCAAGTGTCTACTTCAAGTACTCAAGTCAACACTGGGAATCGGCGACTGGGACTATCAAGTCGCCGAATCCAGAGGTGAACCACCAATTGCAGGCCTCGTTGGTCAGCTCTGGTAGGCTGCCAACCTGGATCATGGGGAATCGATGGCTTCACCCTGAGTCGCCAACTTCCAGCCGTTACTTGACTTGGCCCACCAACCAGAGCAAACTAAGGAGCCCGAGTCGACGACTCCCACACCTGAGTCGCCGACTCCCCTCCTCTCTGCAGGTACATTGACGTAGAGCGCGCGTCGTGGACTCCAAAGCCTCCGGCCCTCCTCGCAACCCCGCGAGCCTACTGGTAGCAGATTTCGATCCAGAGGTTCAATCGCCGACTCCCCATGAGCCTAGTGGCAGTCTACCAGAACTGTCCACGAGGCCTAGAGTCAGCGATTCACCCCTGGAGTCGGCGACTTGGTAGTCCCAATCGGCGACTCCCAGGTGCTGCCTTGAGTACTTTACGTAGACACTCCTTCCGAATTCGTGGAACTCTCCAGGGGTCCGGCATAAAGCGACGAAACCCTAGTCCTTGTCGAAGGGCGTTGCTGGGAGTGACTGACGTGATCAGGCATGTCTCACCAGTACTCCCCCCTGAAGAGAGCATGGCAAAACACCCGTGTAGCCTCAATCGGGGTTTTCAACAATATTTGAGAAAATTTGTTATTATTTTCTTTGACGATATTCTAGTATATAGTTCTTCTTTGCATAATCATTTAGAGCATTTGAAGATTATTTTTGAAGTGCTGAAAAAGAATCAACTCCTTGCCAAGAAGTCTAAATGCTCATTTGGGAAACCTACTATGGGATTCTTGGGTCACATAATCAGCCAAGATGGGGTAAATCCAGACCCAGCTAAAATCCAAGCAATAGTGGATTGGCCTGTGCCAAGAACCTTGAAACAACTACGAGAATTTTTGGGTTTGAGTGGGTATTATAGAAGGTTTATTTAAGGGTATGCTCAGTTAGCCACTCCCATGACTAACTTACTAAAGAAAGATGCCTTCAAATGGTCTGAGGAAGCTACTAAAAGCTTCGAAATACTGAAATCTGCCATGACCTCGGCTCCTATACTTCAATTTCCAGATTTTAATAAAGAATTTACAGTGGAAACAGATGCATGCAATACGGGGATAGGGGTTGTACTACTACAAGAAAAACACCCTATTTCCTTTTTCAGCAGCAAGATCAGTGGTAGACTTCAGCAGCTTCAGTCTACATCAAGGAGATGTATGCTATTACTCAATCTGTGGCAAAATGGAGACATTATCTCCTTGGTAGATATTTTATTATAAAAACAGACCATAGGAGTTTAAAAAACTTATTAACCCAAGTTATACAAACTCCTGAGCAGCAGGTGTTCCTTTGTAAACTGTTAGGGTATGATTTTACCATCATTTATAAACCAGGAAAATTCAACCAAGTAGTTGATGCCCTGTCCAGAAGCTATGAATCAGAGGAAGAGGAAGTTCTATATTCCAACAGATCTAAAAATGTAAAGGGATCTATGCTCTCATTTTCAGTTCCTATTAATTCACTTATTGAGGAGGTAAAAAGATTCAATTCTCAATCAGAAAAAATAAAAGAGGTAATTATAAAAATTCAAGAGGAGAACCTAAAAGCACAAGGGTATGATTTCAGGGATGGATTGATTTTTTTCAAGGGAAGTATATTCTTATTACAAGAGTCGGGAATAACTTTAAAGGTTATTAAAGAATTCCATGATGGGTATATTGGTGGCCATTCGGGTGTCGAAAGAACATTTCACAGAATCTCTAAAAAAATTTGGTGGCAAGGAATGATGAAAGACATAAGGGTGTATGCAAAGGAATGTATAATTTGTCAGAAGACAAAGACTACAAATCAGAATAGTAATGGGTTATTGATGCCCTTACCCATCCCACCATCGGTATGGCATGACATCTCTGTGGATTTCATTAAAGGTCTGCCCAAGGTACAAAATAAAACAGTTATAATTGTAGTTGTTGATAGATTATCTAAATCATGCCATTTGAGAGCTCTCTCTACAAATTACAATCCAAATATGGTTGCTGAATTTTTCGTGAATGAAATTATTAGACTACATGGTTATCCCAACTCCATTGTATCAGATAGGGATAAAGTCTTTGTCTCCAGGTTTTGGAAGGAACTGAATAGGATGAGTGGTACAAAACTAAATTTCACTTCTGCTTACCACCCACAGAGCGATGGCTAAACAGAAGTGGTCAATAGAGGTATAGAGATGTATCTGAGAGATATAGCTCATGAACAACCCAAAGGCTGGCTCAAATTACTGCCTTGGGCGGAATTGTGGTTCAACACAAATTATAATGCATCATTGGGTCAAACTCCGTTTCAAACTCTATATGGTAAAGAAGCTACATTAATTCCAAACTTTGCTATTGAATCATCAACTATAGAGGCAGTGGAGGGAGAAATACAATCAAGGAATGAAGCAATAGAAAATGTGAAGAAAAATCTGTTCAAAGCCCAAAGTAGAATGAAAGCAAATGCAGATAAAAAGAGGAAAGAAATTGAATTTGAAGTGGGAAACCTGGTACTAGTTAAGCTTCAACCATATCGACAGATCACGGTGGCATTCCGTCTGCATAACAAGTTGTGTCAAAAAAATTTTGGGCCTTATAAAATTAAAGAAAAAATAAGCAAGGTTGCTTTCAAGTTAGAATTGCCTCAAGGGAGCAGAATTCATGATTGCTTCCACATATCTAAGCTCAAGGCATTCCATGGTCTAGAACCTGCAAAATTAGAAGCACACCCACTAATTTCAGTAAGTAACAATCCCATATTATACCCTATATCAATTCTGGATTGCAGGATCATATATAAACAGGGCAAGAAAGTACCTCAATCACTAGTGCAATAGAATGGATCACTTCTGGAAGATTCATCGTGGGAAGATAATGCCAAGCTGCTGGAAATTTTTCCTTCTATCCACCTTGAGGACAAGGTGAATCTTTGGGGAGGTGAACATGATACAGATGCAATGGTTAGGGATTTGTCACAGTCTGTGGAGCTAATGGAAAAGACCAATCAGGAGCTATTAACCGACGGAGGAGAGCATTCTTCAGGCGAGCTAGTAAGGAAGAAATCTACTCGAGAGAGGAGACCATCCATATGGATTACCGATTATGAGAAGTAAAATGGTTAACCGGGTTAGTTGAGTAATTAGTTTTATTTTAATTAAATAAATGTTGTAATAGTGTGAAAAACACTTAATTAGTAGTAGTGTAAATTTTACATTTTGCACTCTCCCATATTACCCTATAAAGGGTCCTTTTATGCACTTTGATTTTAATCAATAAAATAATCATTTCCCCCTAAATTCATCCCTTCCCTCACGCTCACTACGATTGCTGAAAAAGCAATCCGTAACCGCCGGTCATCCATCTCCATCTGGACTTCGCGCGATTAAACCGCCGGTTCACATCGTTCTATTCTACCATCCTGCTCCTGCCGGGCAAGTCCTTCATCGTACTTTTCAGATCGCCCAGCTCTCGTCTCCAACTCTACAAATCTCTGTCCGGCGAGTTCTCCGATCTGCCGTCCTGTTTCCTGTCCGGCGGGCTCTTCGTCGCGATTCTTAGATCGCACTGCTTTTGTCTCATCGTCTAGATCGTATTCCGATCTTAGATCGGAGACACTAGAGCTCCACAGGTCCATTTATTCCATATCGGAGATTGGAATAATTTCTTGATACTCCTAGCGTGTATCATAAACTCCCTTTGGGTCAACCAGTCTCATCGACTGCCCACCATCCGACCAGTCACCAACGACAGGTGGTCATCGTTCGACCAATTATCACCGACTGGTAACTTCCAACCAGTCGATTCGTTGGAATGATGATCAAGAGCTCCCACTATAAGGATAAAAAGGGGTAAATTTAAAAGTAGTCCTAATAATTAGTAAACCCCGAATAAAATCCAGACCGTTGGGGTAGTGCTTCGGACGGATAACACAACGCTTTGGCCTATCAACTATAAATCACTGCAAAATCCGAAGATTTGATGTTGTCTCACATTAGCAACAAATGAAATCCTCAGAGAATCAACCAGACTTGGACTGAAGTTTACACCTTCGTCAAAAACCGTTTCCCATTTATATTAATTTTTCGAATATTTAATATTTTCTTTATTTAAATAATATTTTTTATATTTCTATAAATTTAAAGTTAGTTACTAATTACTATTTCGTATTTACTAATAATATTTAGGATCAAGGTAGGGAAAAAAAAAATGTAATTATCACAGAAAAATCCCAAAATAATTAGTTCTACATTTTTCATTTCTCAACTTATTGTTTTTTACTTTTTATGAAGTTTCATTTGATCTATTTTCACCATCTTTGGTTTCGGAAGATGATAACGGTGTTGTCGTGTTCAAAGCTTCTTCGGACGGCGATGATGAGTTGACGGCGGATTCCGGTCGCATCAAGGAATTGAACAGAAGCTGACCGGAGTAGAGAAATAGACCGATTGAATTGATCCCGAATACAAACGTCGCCAAATAGCAGAGACCGTTCACAATTGTCCTGTAAAATCACGAATTCACCGTCGATCATCGGTAAAAACTCCAAACAAGATCGAAGAAGATCATCTGTAACACTAACACACACACACACACACACACATACATACATACCTTACTGTAATCGTTATCTGCTGGACCTGAAGAAGAAGAAGAAAGGTAGTCAGAATTCAGATGTCAGAACAACCAAATAAAGTAACAAAGCAGCACTCACAGAGAAGTTATTGGATACGGTCTGACGATTGAGAGAGGCCTCGACGGTGGTAGCGAATTTGTAGAGAATGAGAGTGATTGCTCCTGCTGCAATAGATCCCAGAAGAGCTTGAAGCGGTGAAGGTAGTTTTCCGTTGTCTAGAGATTGAGAAGTGATGTCCTTCAAGCTCTCCAGAGCTTCTTCTTTTAAGTTTTTCGTTTCCTTCACTCCGGTCGATCTCACTCTCTACACTCACCAGTCAGTTAAAACAAACAAACAACCGAAATGGAAAAAATCACGAATGGGGATTTTACCAGATCCTTGGCTTTCCTGGCCCTGCGCCGGAGGGATCGGAAGAGGAAGATGGAAATAGAGCCGGTGAGAAGGAGGCTGGTGGCCACCTGGAGTGGGCTCGGGTCATCGGATGTGGCGAAGATGTTGGAAGAGGAGAAAGGACTAATCTGGATCTCAATAGGTCCTTCTACCGTAGTTTCCATATCACCTGGCTGAACAACTTCATCACTTACGATCTCCGGCAAAGCGCGTACGGGGAGGAAACGGAGAACGCGAGGAGAAGAGTAAGATAGAAAATGACGGTGGTTTTGGGGCATTCGATGTGACTGTGGAATATGTAAGATTGTTAAAGGAAGGAGGAGATGGTGCGCACCCATGGTGATTGCCGCTGGTAATGCCGGAGGTTGTTGCAGTTGCGGCAGCATTACTGACTGTGTGGGTTTGGCTGTTTGAGGAAGGAGATAACTGATAAGCAAATAATGAAATATAATATTGGGCTTTTCAATCTGGGTTAGTTGTTATTGGGCTGAAGCCCATGAAGTAGTCCAGGAAAAATCGTGTTAGAAGATCTTATCCTAAATAATAAAAATACAAAACAAAATATGATCCGACGGCTGATATTATCGTAGATTTGAATAAAAGAAGAGACAAATCGGCAGGATCTAGGGTTTTGTTGTAAGGCGGCGAGAGCATTTGTCATTCTTCCCCCTTTTCGATCGCCCGTCTTCTTCCGGTGAGAAACTCTCTCGTTTTTTCTTCTCCGGCTAATTTCTTACTTCATTGTGCAATCTTCGTTCTTGATGTTTGATCTTCAATCCGTCTTTTCAGTTTTTCTTGATGTTTTACGAAACCGATTGGTATTTAAGGTTTTATTTGTAGACAATGTGGTGTTTTTTTGTATCTGATTGTCTTTTTTTTATAGTCGATTCAAAACCTGCGTTTTTCTTTAGCGTTTGTTTACAATCTCTTGGTCCAACATTGACCAATCTTTGCTGTTGTGCGGTTGTTTATCGTTTCAGATCGTGATTACAAAATGGTTGAGAAGGGTGCTGCAGGAAGGAAAGAAGAGGTAGTTACTAGGGAGTACACTATAAATTTACACAAGAGGCTCCATGGCTGGTAATTCCTCTTTTTTTAGTTTTACTTAAGAATTAGGATACAATTCATTATGATACTTGTTGCGATTTGTATCTACAGTTATAAATTTAGTTATGTATAAGTCTAGTGGATTTGATATCTGTGTCGATAATGATCATATTATTAACCAAAAATAGTATGTTTTTCAGTTCTTTTCAATCTAGTAAACATGGATTGGTTTAGTTGAGTTCTTTTAATATGTGCCTTATTGTTCGTTGATTCTTAATAAAAGGCTAAGCTTTTTAATACAATTCATCATCATCACTGTATATTGTTTTGTGTGTATTAATTAATTATGTGAAAGCAGTGGTTATTTTTGGTGAGCTTGCAATTGCTCTTGTAATCACCGTTTCTGTATGTATTATGAATTATGTATGCAGTACTTTCAAGAAGAAGGCGCCTAAGGCAATCAAGGAGATTAGGAAATTTGCCCACAAAGCAATGGGAACTTCTGATGTGAGAGTGGATGTTAAACTGAATAAGAGTATCTGGAGCAAAGGAATCCGAAGTGTTCCCAGAAGAATTAGGGTACGTATCGCCCGGAAAAGGAATGAAGAAGAAGATGCCAAGGAGGAACTTTACTCTCTTGTTACTGTTGCTGATGTTCCTGAGGGTCTCAAGGGGTTATCAACCAAGATTATAGATGAAACAGATTAGCTTTAGCCTTTTCTGTTCTCCTTTTGCTTCAATTTTCCTATTTGTTGTTTTGATCAAACTTTTTGTTAAGCATTTATGTAGTAATGACCATCATACATTCATGAAAGATTTTTATTTATTTTCCAGATCCATGAGAGTTGAGACTATGATAGTTTTTTATTTAATTTGTTGAAATCCTATTATATTTGATTGATGTACACCTGCTGTTGTTAATGTGCTACAACTGATCATTTACATCTTCATTTCTTTTATAACGCTTATCTCTTAATTTATTCTCCCCAATATCTCCTAAAGGTCAGTCACCAACTACTGAAACGAGAAGAGTGACTGATGGGAACAGTAGATTTTTCGGGGACGATCACCGACGTCTACTGATATGAGAACCATGACCACCCTCGTGACCATGCTTTCCAATAGGATCGGCGAGAGTCTTCCCAGTAAGTTCCCATAAATTTCCTATGTTCGCTCCTCTCCCTGTTCTGTAGACAAGCGGGATGGGCCATGCACCCTGGCGGTACACGTATGTTTCTTGTGCTCTTTTCAGGGGAGAGTAATGGTGAGACATGCCTGATTACGTCAGTCACTCTCAGCAACGCCCTTCAACAAAGACTAGGGTTACGTCGCTTTACGCCTGACCCCCGGAAGGCATCCACGGTGCGGAGCAAGTGTCTACGTCAAGTACTCAAGGCAACACTTGGGAATCGCCGATTCCAGGGGTGCATCGTCGATTCCGGACAGGGCACTCGGGTCTGGTAGACCGAGGATCTGACTTCTGAATCGGCGACTCCCATACCTGAGTCATCAATTCCCAAACGTTACTTGAGAGGGCCCACGTCATTATGACACTCTTAATTTGGTACCATAATGGAGTGGGCCCCACGCTAATAAATGGGGAAACGCCCTCAGGACCCTATAAAAGGGGTCCTAGGGGTGTCCTCCATTCTCATCTCCACTTGACCAATCACACTACACACTAGAGCAACCAAGGAGCCCGAATCGCCTACTCCCCAAGGAGTCGTCGATCCCCCTCTTCTTCTGCAAGTGTTTGACGTAGAGCGCGCGTCGTGGACTCCAAAGCCTCCGGCCCCTCTCGCAACCCCGCGAGCCCACTAGTAGCAGATTCTGTGCTTCATCACACCCTATCCCCCCGAGAAAGATGGACAAACGCTCGGAAGTTCGATCACTACAATCCGCTATCTCCTAATGTGATATACATGCCGGCTGCGGCCACAAATGGGAAAGCTTCTCTGGATAGAACATCGCTTCTAGTGAGGGTGATCAGTGAGACAACTGCAGAAGGCCCTATCGTGGCATTCATCAAAAACAACTCGAAGCCAAGGGGGTCTTATAGGGTAACCAAAATGAACTGCCAACCAATCATTCAAAATCGGGTTTTATGAGATACATGACTTTGAGAGGTTGCAGTTCAAAAAATGGGGATTCCTAGAATGCGATCTAATATTGGTGAGGATATGGAAGGAGAAAGAAAATATGACTGAGGACACCTTAGAAACTATTCTGCAAAAGGCGCTCATCCATAATATTCCCGAGGTATTATGGGGGGATGAAGCAATAGACCGAATTGCGAGTGCTCTGGGAAAGCCACTCGATGCTAGAGCAAGGAAGCCCTCACACCCACATCCATACCTCCCACCGCCGTTGGAAGTCTGTGTGATAGTGGACAGTAACCTTAATTAAATACCCCTCAAATTTAAGAATTAGGCTCGAAGGGAACGAGGGAGTCCCAGCAAGAGATACAATCATCAACATCAAATACGAACAACGAGTACCCTACTGCTCACATTGCAGGGGATTTGGCCACTGGACCCAAAAGTGTAGGGGGTGTGACACATCGTGACTGCGAATCTGGGCACAAACCATATCGGCTAAGGAAGTTCTGGTGATCAGACCAACGGAAAGCTCAGGCGACCGCGAGTTCGCCAACCTGGAAAATTTTCAAAACCCAAAATTTCAAAATCCAAAACGTAAAAAGCGACGTACCAGATCCCATCGTCGGCGTCGCGTCAGGAAGGAGTACAGACCTGTCCAACCACTTCTCCCCACGATCGAGTACGGAGAATCTCTCGGTAGCAAACAAATCGCTGGGTTGCCCCTCACCATCAACCCAACACTGGTAGAACCAGCGGACAGAGACTTGCAAAGGAATGATGCTATACCCTCGCCCATATTAGAACCGCGTCCGAATATCGGACCCTTGCACTTAACGGACCCGCGTCCGAATATCGGACCCTTGCACTTAACGGACCCGCGCCCGAATATCGGACCCTTGCACTTAACGGACCCGCGCCCGAATATCGGATCCTTGTACTTAACGGAGTTGCGTTCGATAATCAGATCCGCGCTCGAATAGCGGAGCCTCACCCAGATCGGAGCCGTGCCCGAATAACGACCTGTTCACCCCAAGGAGGGAGTCACAGAGCTGCACGTGGAAGTCACCGGTACCGGAGCCGGCATCCTCGAGTGTAGAAGAAAACATGCTATTAGTAAACCAGATAGAGGGGCACAACATATCGGCGGAGGATCGAAGGGGCAGGGACCACATCTTGTACAACCTGCCGAACCTCAATAGCCTCCCCAGGCGATCGTCGGCGTCAATGTCCTACCTCAACGCCTCTTAGAGGAAAACGCGCCAGACAAAGGATAACGATCGGGCGGCAGAAGAAGATGAAATACAGTCAAGGTTGAGGGCTACAGAATAACGCATAGCTAGCATGCCAATTCTTACATTCAACCGCTTTCAAGTGCTACAGAGAGGGCCTTCGAGGAAGTAAGCTCTCGCAGGTGCGGCGAGGAGCCTCTAATTACCACCTTGGGCAGAGCAGAGCGTCGTCCCCCGCGTTGTCTCTCCTCGTATGAAATGTTAGGGGGTTGTGCTCTTCCGAGAGGCAGACGGAACTGAAGAGAATCTGCACTGAGAACTCGATAGATATCTTTGGTGTACTTGAGACGAAAACTACGATTGACAAATTCAAGGACGCATCTGACAAAATGGGTGCGGAGTGGACAATAATGCGTAACCAGGACAATGATAGTCATGATTCGATCTGGATAGGCTGGAACAAGGTAAAATGGAAGGGGACTATCCTTTGCATTCACGATCAATTCATCCACGTAAGAATTGTGAACATAGGCGGTTACGAATTTGACACCACTGTGGCATATGGCGAAAATACACCAGTAAAGCGTAGGCGACTTTGGGAAGGAATTACCTAAAGCCAGCCAACATCGGACGGGAAAGATTGGCTATTGATAGGCGACTTCAATGAAATTAGGCACTCGGACGAGCGAGATGGGCACGGTAGTTTCGACAGGGTGGGAGCTGATGAGTTCGAATTAGCGATATCGGGTTTTACAGAGCTTGATACGATCGGGGGGTACTTCACATGGTCCAACGGCATCGACCCTCTTCACACCAGGTCACGGCTGGACAGGGCGATTGGCAACCAAGGTTGGATTGCAAGATGACCGCAGACCCGTATGAGATTAATGATGGGTACCTCGAGCGATCACGCGGGGCTGCTCCTCAAATTAACTCACATTGAGAAGAGATCGATTCCTTTCAAGTTCTACTTAAGCTGGTTAAATGATGAGGACTTTAACAAAAAATTTGCATCGGCATGGAAAAGTGCAGTTGGGACACCACTGCTCCAACTTCAATCCAAAATTAATTCGGTAAGGGTGGCAGGAAAGGAATGGGCCAAGCAGAAAATGATTTTAGCAAAAACACCAGGGAAGATTGCGGCAGAACTCCAACATATCGCAATTAGACTGCAACGGGATCCACTAAATCCAGTTTTCCAGAGTGAATTCAAAACCAAAAAGGAAGAGCTAATTGATGCCCAACATAGAGAGAGACTAGACCTTTAGCAGCAGGCTCGAGGTTCTTTGGCCAAGCTATCAAAGCATGGCAGGTTAGGAATTCCATTATGGCTACCTTGGACGCAAATGGGACTCAAACAAACTCACTCGCAGAAATGAAGGATAGGGCCATGACATATTTCACCACCCTCTTCTCGGCCTCCGACATGATTCCCCCAATCCTAAATCTTAATATCACCTTCGAGGAGAGGCTGTCCTTAGTGGAAAATGCGAAGCTCAGGGCATATCCCTTCGGTGAAGAGGTCGAGAACGTGGTTAAAAATCTGCCGAGAGCCAAGGCACCATGAATTCCCGATCCACCATTGGTGTGTGATGAAAGATGATTTTGTTTATGCAATCTTACATTTCTTCAATACAAGGAGAATGTTGCGATCGCTCAACCTAGCCACTTTGACTCTCATTCCAAAAATTCAAGTGCCGGAACGCCTCGAGGATTACAGACCAATTTCGTGCTTGGGAATTACATACAAGGTCTTCTCCAAACTCCTAGCCACAAGATTAATGACCGTGCTTCCAAGCCTTGTTAGTGCCAACTGCCAATCAAATGGCATTCGTCAAAGGTTGCCGGATAAGCGATGCAATAGGCTTGGCGCAAAAATTCACGCAAGCGTTTAACTGTAAAAGCACATCGAGACAAGCTTGCATCACAATCGACTTCGCGAAGGAATTTGACACGATCCGATGGGATGTTATCGATGTCGTGATGGAACTGATGGGTGTCGATCAAACCTTCCGGCAATTAATCACGACTTGTGTTTCTACGGCATCAGTCTCGGCCTTGGTAGAAGGATCCCCAACCAAAACCATAAACTTACAGAAAGGACTGAGGCAGGGTGATCCGCTTTCACCATTTCTGTTCGTGATGGTCATCGAGTACCTCACGAGGCTGGTAAAAGGGGCGGTGAGGTACAGAAAGCTTGTACTATACACAATCGGAGGCGTCCAAATTGAAAGCTACCTCGCCTTCGCGGGCGATGCCACCTTTTTCTGTAGGGCATCATCAAAGTCCTTAATGACGCTAAAGGAGGTCCTAACGGAATTCGAGAGTTTCTCAGGTCTGAGGATAAATGCCGGAAAGAGCTCCGTCATCCTCTCAAAGCGAGTCGTCGATAGAGCAGAGATGGCAGCAATATTGGGGTTTCAACTTAAAGACCTACCAATTAAATACCTCGGAACTCCGTTAACAGGTAAACTGATTAAATATAGGGATTCTGATGGCTTGCTTGTAGAGCTAAAGAGCATCCTCACAAGGTGGAGCTTGAAAAAACTGTCTTATATGGGGAGGATTCAACTCGTTGAGTGGATTTTCCACAGCAAATTCAGTTACATAGCCCAGAGCAGTGTGGTGCCGCAAGCGGTAATCCGAGCCCTACAACCCATCACCTATAAGTTCATATGGGGATCCCAACACGAGGTAGCATGGGTGAGCATGACAAAGACAAGAAAGAATGGAGGCATCGGTGTCCGCGACTACCCCAACAAGCGGCGATCATCGACAGGGCTTGCAGAATGTGGGCACGCGACAACATCTGAAGTAATTGGATGTGCAATCGTTACATCCGCGGTCGTCTGATTGCGCAAATCGGGAAAAAGCAGGGGGACTCCGGGAATTGGAAAGCTATTTTGGACTAGAGAGAACAAATTGCTAACTGTGCGACCTTGGGCACCGAATACATGAGAGTCTGAATTGGGAAAGGAAATAGCTGCTCGGCCAAAAACGTGTGCGCGACCCTAGCCTCGGATCTG
Source organism: Zostera marina (assembly GCA_001185155.1). Classification (NCBI taxonomy): domain Eukaryota; kingdom Viridiplantae; phylum Streptophyta; class Magnoliopsida; order Alismatales; family Zosteraceae; genus Zostera; species Zostera marina. The sequence goes on along the minus strand of LFYR01000980.1, from coordinate 26,539 downwards.
CCAATTGACGAGTTGGCCAAAGGCATATGGGCCAACAAAATTGGGAATTAAGGTTGCCCTCAACCTATGGAGAATCAGAGGCAGGAGCCTTCCGACGAAGGACAGATTGATAAGAAGAGGAATGACCATAGAAGGTGATTGCGAGCTCTGCAGCACGGGGCAGGAATCCATCGACCACATCTTCTCAATCTATGACTACACCAGATGGGTGCTGACAGAAGCAATGGGCGCAACCAGTGGCTTGGTGAAACTAGACGCTGCAACCAACTTCGAAGAGGCGGCAATCGAACTGAACAAAGTGACGAGAGGAACTCCGACATGGGGTCTTCTGTGGAACATTTACGGAGTAGCTCTCTTCCACATCTAGAACAGAGGAACCAGAGGCGGATGACGGCGCGGCGTGATCCAAAACAAGTGCTCTTGAGACAAATAATAACGACGACTGAGATTGGTTTCGATGGAACCAATTTTTGTAGTGCAAATTCAAACGCAAAGGTGCAACTCCGATCGAACAGCAAGCGTTGCTCCAGCAGGACGCGTTGCTGATGCTCATCCATGACGGATGAAAAGAGGTTAGCCATGGTTAACTTCCCGGCGAGGTGGTAATCAGTAATTTAACTTTAATTATATCATTTACATACTTAAACTGTCTGAACCTTTTATATTAATACAAGAGTAACCTACATCAAAAAAAAAACATCTTCGTCTTTCTTAAAGATATGTAATTTTGTATATTTTCGTTCAGAAATTATGGTTATACGTACCTTTTTGGGTATCCCTCTACATGTTAATCAGATTTAAACTCAAGACAATTAACTGTTACACATCTTGATCTTATTCTAGAAATTACAATAATTTCTTCTTATTTTCATATACATCCTACTCCACATTCAACTAGAAACTCACCCCACTGAAAGACTTCTTCTCAAAAAAATAGTTACTACACATACTACTATAAAGCTATATATATAATTTCAGAATATTCAATAGATACTTTCTATATCGAATCTTCTATAGTCACTTTTTATATTCATATAAATGTAATTAGAATGACTATAATACATCATGTTCAATCGAACGACCTACAACAATTCGACACACTTACATTTATATTCGATTGAAGTTTAAAGAAAGTACAACACACAAGAGTTATACTAGTTCAGTCTCAACTGGTCTAGTTCATATTAGTTGTAAATGGATAAAATCATTTACCAATCAATAAAAGTTATAAATAACTTTAATTATCTCTTAATCATTTGATAATTGTATATCACTAATTGACTCTTTTAGCAGGATAAAAGATTCATATAAAGCCCAGAGTATTGGACCGGCTCAGAAATAGAAAATTAAAAGAATTCAACACAAGGGACTTGATTGAAATAAAAGAATACTCAGGGATGTAATAAAGTAGTTTGTTTTTGACTTTATAAATACAATGTGTAAAATTACAATTTTATAATTCAATTTAATTCAATTTTACGCAATCTTTCAATTCTTTTCAAAGATTAGTATTTTCTGTTAAAACTCATCTTCCCCAAATCTCCTCCCGCCGGCCGACTGACCTAACTCTCCACGGCCATTCGTCGTCGACATTGGGTCATTGTGGTTTTATAGTTCAGTCTCGTAGATTTTGCAACTTTTTTATGACTAAAGGTGGTTTTTCTTTAAGGGATGTGAACCCATGGATCTTGCCAATACAATACAACCTCCGCCTATTTGCTGAAATTGTACTTAATTCCAGCATTAAGTGACTTACCAAAATATCTTTTTTCCTAGGGATTTCTTGGGTAATCAACACCGACAACAATCCACAGCGTGCGTTTTCCCATAAATTTTTTTCCAGGAAGCACAGTAGTTTATTGATCTTTTTTTTTTGGGATTATTTTCTTTCTTTCTTTTTGGTATTCATTGATCTTTCTTACCAGATTTTATCATTTCCAGACTTGATCATTTCTAAAATTTATCATTACCAGACTGTTGATAGGCAATTGGACTACGCTTTATTAACAAGCTGTCCAATTGCGTAACACCAGCTCATGCAGCCAAAACCACGGCTGCATGTCCGGTTTTCGTCTACGTGAAGACACCACGTGTCCATGCAGTACACGTCCTTCATCACCTTAAATAGCCGGGACGTAGATGAACTTAGAAAAAAAGGATTTTCGGATAAAAATACCCACAAACATTTGGCGACTCCGCTGGGACTACCATGGGAGATCTTCGTGTAGGATACGATCATCACTAGGCTCTTCTTCTAACCTTCAACGATACTTCTTTCTCTCCCCTTCCAAAGTCTTTTCTCCACCCCTCCCAACGTGTAGTCGGCATAGATCAGGTTACGATCATGGCGCGTTTTTCTCCTCCTAACCTTCCGATATCTTTTCTTCAACCCTCCCTGCGTGCAATCGATAACACGGCAGTAGGACTTCTTGCTTTAACCCTCAAAACGTTACTTCTTTTTCTAACCTTCCGATATCTTTTCTTTTACCCTCCAATCGCGTAGTAAACGTTACTCCTCCAGGAAACCAAGGAAAGACGGCAGATTTCAAACTTAACATTTTAAGGTAACGATTCTATTTCTAATCTTCCAGATCTTTTCTTTATTCAACTCTGCGTAAAACGATGCAAGAAAACAACAGCCATGAGGAAAGAAAGACCCAAATGGCTATGGAAAGGAGTAGATCCGATTCAAGCCTACGAGAAGTCGGGAAGGACTGTAGAAAAAGACAAAAATACGCAAATTATACGGAATGGTAGGGTCATTACAAGAGCAAATAACAAGCCTGGTGGAAGTTATCAGAAAACAAAACTCCGAAAAAACCATAGCGAACGTACAAGTACTAAGCTTGAAGGAGGATGGAATCAACTCCGAAAAAGGACCACTAGTATCGGAAAACCCAACCAAAGATGCATTAACCACTCAGCTTCTGAGTAAGGAGTATCCAATGAACTGGAAAAGGCCCAAACTACCCCAATATAAGGGAAATTCCGACCCATTTGACCCCACATTCACAAATTCCTAGCCAATATGGAAGATATTACCGACAGAAAAGATTTGTGGTGTAAAATGTTTAGAAGAATTTTGGAAGGAGATGCAATGAGTTGGTATACAAACCTACCTCATAACAGCATCGATAATTTCGAAGAACTACGTCACAAATTCCTAGAAGCCTTCAATCATCTAATTAGAAGGAAAACTGATCAAGGTGCCCTACTCAATGTAGAACGACTATCGGGTAGCGTCGCAATCATGGCTTTCTGTTGGTGTGTGGGCTCGTCGGTGTAAGCTCACAACCTCCCGCCCGTAGACATCACAGACTTATTTGAGAAAGCATACAACGCCATGGATATAGAAGAAATGTTGGAAGAAAGGTACAAAGAGTTATTGGGCCTCGTGGGCTTGTACGGTCAGCCCCGTTCGTCCACTCGTCCGCCCGCCCGTCCGTCCGCCTGGGCCGTCCGGTCCGGTTCGGTCCATGGGCCGCGGTCCGCGGTCCATGGTACCAACACTTTCCAAGCAGGATTAAGACCAACCTATCAAAATTGCTGAAAACCCGCCCGTAGACATCACAGACTTATTTGAGAAAGCATACAACGCCATGGATATAGAAGAAATGTTGGAAGAAAGGTACAAAGAGTTCAAAACAACAACAAACACAACGCAGAATAGAAATAACCCTAACATCCTAAAACCTAAGGAAAATCAGAGAAGGATAGATTTCTGGAATTACAAAATACCTTGACCCCAGCCCAAGCTCGCAATAACGACAAATATTGTGAGTACCATAAAGACAAAGGCCATACAACTAAAGATTGTAGAGCCTTAGCAAAAGTTTTAGCAGAACGAGAAAAAATAAATCCCCCTCAAATAAACTTGATAGAAAAACCAGGACCATCAAAAACCATCTTTGTCATATGGTCAAGTCCATTAGCAAAAAGAAGTTCCGATCAATCAATCAAAAAACTAAAATTAAATCAAGAACCTATAAGATTTTTGGATGAAGACTTAGAAGGGATAGAGGTCCCACACCAAAATCCATTGGTAATATCTGCAGAATACTGGCAGACACGGGAGCCTCGATTGATATCCTATATTGGGATACCTTCAAAAATATGAATTTAAAAGAAGAAAATCTAGAAATATGCCATTTCCCAATAAAAGGATTCGGATAGGTAAAAATCTCAGTAGTCGGAAATATAACATTAGTAGTAACCCTGGGAGAAGACAAGTTTAGCACCACTAAGGAAGTAACATTCACGATAGTCAGGTTCACTTCTACATACAACGCAATTTTAGAAAGAATGAGTTTGCACAAGTTTGGAATTGTCACATCTTCTTTTCATCAATGTATGAAGTTTCAAACCTCTAATGGAGTATGTTATGTTAAAGGATCACAAACCACAGTCAGAACATGCAACATATCAACCATCCAATGCCAGGATAACGCAATCTCGGCAAGGAAAAAGAAGGCACTAGAAGTGTTACAAAACGTAACACTTGAAAACCACCGAAAAACCAACACCAACAGAAGAAGCCGAGGCAATAGAGTTACAAAAAGATAAAAAGCTAAAAGTCGGTCTGGGACTTAGCAGTGAAAGTAGAAGGGAAATAAGCGAAGTACTCAATAAAAATATAGACATTTTCGCCTGGAATGAGTCAGAATTAAAGGGTGTGGATAGCAAAATAATTGAGCACAAGTTAGAAGAAGTAGACCCGAAGATCAAACCAATCAGGCAAAAATTAAGAACCCTAGGATCAGAAAAGAAAAGCGCAGCCCTAGCAGAGATAGACAAACTAAGGAAGAATGGTTTCATAAGGGAGGTAAAATATCCCAGGTGGCTCTCGAATATAGTCATGGTTAAGAAATCTATAGAAACCTGGAGAATGTGCATCGATTTTACATCATTAAACAAATTTTGTCCAAAAGATAGCTACCCACTACCACTAATCGACCAATTAATAGAAAGAAGCTCTGGTCATGAGTTTCTTAGTTTCATGGACACATACTCAAGATACAACCAAATTCCCATGAGCAAGCACGACGAAGAAAAAACCTCATTTATCTCAGAAATAGGAACATTCTGCTACACCAAGATGCCATTCAGATTAAAAAAGGAGCAACGTTCCAAAGGTTAATGGATGAGATCTTTAAGAATCAAGTCAACAGGAACCTAGAAGTTTAGGTAGACGATATCCTAGTGAAATCCAAATCAAGAAAAAACCACCCACAGGATTTAGAAGAAACCTTCGACAATCTAAGAAAATTTGGTATAAAACTAAAACCAGATAAGGAAGGAAAGTTTTTAGGTTACACTATAACCCCAGATGGGATAAAACCCAACCCAACAAAAATTCAGGCTATTAAGGAACTAGAAATACCAAAAAAACCTGAAAGATCTGCAATCACTAAATGGAAAAATTGCAGCACTCCATCGATTCATCCCCAGATCCGCGGATAAATGCAAAGCTCGCCCAAATTTCCGCCATGTTAAGTATTCGGGGACTCGGGCGGAAAAAGCCCGCCCAAATTTCGATTGGACGGACTTTCACTTTAGTGTTGGCGGCACTTAAGTGTACTTAAATCCGCCATGCAAGTTTTGGGGTTTATTAAAAACCCCAAATCCAGACAGAACGCGTCTGTTCTGTTTGAAGTGCTGCCATCTCCCGACTCCCGACTCCTCCTGTCTAATTTTGAAGCTGTCTGATTTCACCGCCGACTCCCGACTCCTCCTCCGATTGCGATCGTCGTGTGTTCGCTCGCCGGTGTTCGCCGCCTCCATCATCGCTGACTGTGAAGGTATTTCATTTATGGGTTTGGTTAATTATTTTGTTGATTTCATTTGTGTTGATTATTATTTGTGATTTCATTTTTGTTGATTTCATTTGTATTTTGTTGATTTCATTTATGGGTTGATTTCATCTTACTTGGTATGAATGTTTATATTTACATAATTTAAGATGGTTTTGTTGAATGATTTTTTTTTGATTGGTTGCTGTAACTTAGGGTTGCTATATTATTTTCGATTTTTTATGTAATTTTTTATATAGGGTTGCTGTAATTTTTATATGTACTGTAAACATTTATATGTTTGTTAATGGATGTTTTAATCTATTTCATAGAGATGTAAATTTTAATCTATGTTTATATGGTTTATGAAAGAGAAAAAAACGTACCTTGCTTCCATACCCAAAGTACCTTTTTGCCTTCACAGAACTGAAAACAGAGTCAATGAAAACCGATTCTTTGACACCCCATCCCTCAATCTATGTAATATTAAATTGCTGAAATTGCATTGTCCGGAGCTTGAGTGTTGACATTGTAGAATAGTGACTCGGGAACTATGAAAAGTAGTTTAGGATCCATTGAAGTTTAACTCAGGAGCCATAAACTTTATTCCTCATTTGGAAAAAAAAAAAAATACAAACTAGGATTGTAAGCGATAAAAATAGAAGATGCATTATTACAAAATAGATTTGGAGTATCTAAAATTTGGTATTTAAGTTCTCTACATATATATGAGGTTCATGACATACTGGTTTGTTTCTTAGAGTTCACATAAACCACATATTCCTGTTGTTGACCTTCTGATGTCCGAATCACCCATGAATTGTGTTCTTCTTAGTTGTATTAGCAAACCTAATTCCATTGTTTAGTGTATCATTAATGTATCTCAAATTCTTTTGGCCGTAACTAAATGATTGATTTTAGGTTGATGGACAAATTGTGCAATTCGATTAATTGCATAAGTAAGATCTGGCCTTCTGGAGATTCATTTATACTGTTTTTAATGAAATAATTAGTTAATTTATTATATAATTAATTTATTTAGTGTTTTTAAATAATTTACATAATGTTTTAATTAATTATTATGTTGTTGACTTGTTATAGGTTTGAGAAACCGAGAATTTGTAACAATCCAATTGAAATAACCTATATTGCGGTACCCGACCCGGCTGAGGGCCCGTCCCCAATGGATGGACGATTATGAATGTTAAATAAGGGCACTATGTGTAACTTTTGATGGAGGAAATAAAAAACTAACAAATTCCTCTAATCGCCCCAACACCTCCGACATCTCATTCCGGCATCGCCGAGTACGACTTCGCCTCGCCTTCAATCTGCTGTTATCGGTCTGCACCGATCGTCTCTGGTTATTCAGGAGATCTGTCTCTCTGTACTTGATCCAAAAGCTCTGTCTCGCATTCTTGATCGATTTACTCCGATCATTGAATCGGAGACCCATTCCCAACATCAAGTTAATTCAGATCCGTAATATTTAATTTTTTTTTTTTCATTTGGAATTCCCTTGGATAATTGGCTCCAGATTTGAATAAAGATGCCAACGCCAATCAATTTGAGATTGATTTAACGATTCAGATCTTATATCTGTATCAACTGGTGCTTTCAAGTATTTACTTATATTTCAGATACGATGACAATTTCACAAGGAGAGGTGGAATCCACTCTTAAGAGGCTGCAGACCTTTCAACTTGCACAATTAAACAAAATTGCTGAGGTCAGGAAGCTAATAAATGAAAATTCCATGGAACTTAGCAAACAGATTGAATCAATAGCAAAGAATTTGATGGGAAAAAAATATTCTGGAGATGAAACAGGGAGCTTCAATATTGAACCAGGTATTGGAGAAATTAATCCGGAGAAACCCAAATACGCAGCTTGTATGTATGATAATGACAACTACACACCTTCCAAGCACATTAAATTTGACATGCCCAAATTTAACGGTGATGAACCCGAGGCTTGGATCTTCATGGCTAGAAGATTTTTCATTTTCCATAATACTCCTGAAGAACAGAAATTGATTATCGCATCATTTAATATGCAAGGAGTGGCACTTTCCTGGTTTTTGTGGATGGAGGCTAGTAATTATTTGACCACATGGCCTGCCTTTGTTAAATCCTTACTGAGAAAGTTCAACCCAACTACTTATACTATTCCGGGTGGTAAGTTGAGTAAAATTGTCCAGAATACTACTGTAGCTGAATTTGTTTCCAGGTTTGAGGACTTATCTTCTAAAGTAGTGGGAGTCCCAGATTGGCTACTTCTAGAGATGTTTGAGTCCGGACTGAAAGATGAGATTCAGAAAGAGGTAGTAAGGGCTAAGTTAGATGACTTACAAGAAGCCATGGAGCTGGCTATACATCTGGAAAATCAGGGAAGTGGAACTAATGCCTCCTTTGGTAATTATAAACCTGGTTATAAATCTTTTGGAAGCAAGTCCTATGTTAATAAAACATCTCCTGATTTTACATCAAACAGCTTACAAGGGAAGATCACAAATCAGTCCTCTTTCACAACCAAAACGAATCCACCTGTATTCAAAAGATTAACTCCTGCAGAGAGAAAGGAGAGAACATCAAAAGGGCTATGTTTCAATTGTGATGAGAAATTTATCCCAGGTCACAAATGCAAGGGCAAGCTGTTCAGATTAAGTGCAGATGATAACACATTTTGGGAAGTAGAGGATGGAAATATAGAGGAGGAATTGTTGGTGGAAGAAGAACACAATATGCTAGAGGGCGATGAGGTAACAGAAATTAGTTTGCAAGCATTTCAGGGCAGGATGAGTGCAAGAACTATCAGACTGGAAGGCTATATCAAGAGTCAAAGTGTAAGTGTGTTAGTGGACCCAGGCTCTACACATAATTTCATTCAAGTAGAAGTAGCTGTGAATTTACAACTGGTCATATGTGCTACAAACCCATTCAAAGTATCCACTGGTAGTGGAGATAAACTGGTTTGTGACAAGGTGTGTAAAAAGGTTCTAATAAAAATTCAAGGGGTGATCGTATGTATGGATATGTTCCTACTACCAATGGCTGGATCAAATGTAGTTATTGGCACTCAGTGGCTTAAAGAACTGGGAGATGTAGTTTCAAACTACAAAGACCTTTGCATGAAATTTGAATGGAGAGGTAAGAAAGTAGAGTGGAAGGGTATATCATGGCTTAAAGATGATCCTCTGACTACTGGTCAGTTAAGATCTCTTCAGGCCACCACATCTAAAACATTTTTATGCTACTTCGAGAAGATAGAAGAAGCTGAAACAAAATTCAGAAATTCAACTGAGCATCCAGAAATTTCAGAAGTAGTGGAACAGTTTTCAGAGGTATTTGCTGAGCCTAAAGGACTACCACCCCGCAGGGACAGTGACCACTACATACATCTTCAACCCAATGCTTTGCCTGTTAATGTTAGACCCTATAGGTATCCCCAATTTCAGAAAGAAGAAATTGAGAAACTAGTGATGGACTTATTATCACAGGGGACAATTAAACCCAGCACTAGTCCTTATTCTTCACCAGTATTGTTAGTAAAGAAGAAAGATGGTGGCTATAGATTATGTGTTGATTACAGAGCTTTGAATGCAATTACAATCAAAGATAAGTTTCCCATTCCCACTGTGGATGAGTTATTGGGAGAGCTCAAAGGGTCAGTAATTTTTTCAAAGTTGGACCTTAGATCAGGGTTCCATCAGATCAGAGTGAATTTTAATGATACTCCTAAAACTGCATTCAGAACTCATCAAGGCCATTATGAATTTCTTGTGATGCCGTTTGGTCTCACAAATGCACCAGCCACTTTCCAAGCTGTGATGAATAGGGTGTTTGAGAAATTTTTGAGAAAATTTGTGATCATTTTTTTTTATGATATTTTAATATACAGTAATTCAGTCCAAGATCACATGTCACATTTTCAAACTGTACTTAAAATTCTACATCAAAATCAGTTACTAGCAAAAAAATCCAAATGCTCATTTGGAAAGGATTCAATGGGGTTTCTTGGTCATATAATCAATAAACATGGAGTGAATCCAGATCCTGCAAAGATTGAAGCTATGCTAGAATGGCCTATTCCTAAAACTCTAAAACAGCTTAGAGGGTTCCTTGGGCTTACAGGCTATTATAGGAAGTTCATCAGAGGTTATGCACAAATTGCCTCCCCCATGACCAACTTATTAAAAAAGGAAGCTTTTCTCTGGAATAATGAAGCCACTGCAAGCTTTGAAAAATTAAAGAAAGTCATGACCACTGCCCCTGTTCTTAAATTTCCAGATTTCAACAAGGAATTCACAGTAGAAACCGATGCATGTAATTCTGGAATAGGAGCAGTCTTACTTCAAGAGAATCACCCCATTTCTTTTTACAGCAGTAAAATTAGTGGGAAAATGGCTGCTGCCTCTGTCTACATTAAAGAGATGTTTGCCATAACGCAGGCTGTGGGAAAATGGAGACATTACCTCCTTGGAAGACATTTCATTATAAAGACTGATCATAGAAGTCTCAAGAACATCTTAACTCAAGTGATTCAGACACCAGAGCAACAAGTTTTTCTTTGCAAACTATTGGGGTATGACTTTACTATAATTTACAAACCAGGGAAAGATAATAGGGTGGCTGATGCTCTTTCCAGAAGTTTTGATGACTCAGAAGAAGAAATTATTTTTTCTTATTCCTCTGTGGCAGAAAAAGGGTCCATGTTAGCACTATCAGTTCCAATTAATTCACTCATTGAGGATCTCAGAAAGGAGAACATTGAGAACCAGCAAATGAGAGAATTAAATGTAAAAATTGTGGAAGGTGGTAATTCTTATAAGAATTATGAAATCAAATTTGGGTTGATATATTATAAAGGGAAGTTCTTCATATTACGAGGCTCTGAGCTGATACATAAGCTCCTGGAAGAATTTCATGACTCACCTATAGGTGGCCATTCTGGAATTGAGAGAACCTCCAAAAGAATTGCAAACTATTTTTGGTGGCAAGGAATGAATGATGATATAAAAGATTATGTGAAGAAGTGTGTAACATGTCAAAAAATGAAATCTGATCATCAGAAATCTTCTGGCTTGCTAATGCCACTTCCCATTCCTCCTTCTGTATGGCATGATATCTCAGTGGATTTTATTACACATCTACCCAAAGTAAAAAATAAAACAGTAATCATTGTGGTAGTGGATAGACTTTCAAAATCTTGTCATTTGGGAGCCTTACCTACAAACTATAATGCTCAGATGGTGGCTTCATTTTTTGTGAAAGAAATTATAAGGCTCCATGGCTATCCAAATTCCATCGTTTCAGACAGAGATAAGGTATTCACTTCTAGATTCTGGAAAGAGTTGAATAAATTATGTGGAACAAAATTGAACTTCGCATCTGCTTACCATCCTCAAAGTGATGGCCAGACGGAAGTAGTAAACAGAGGTCTAGAAATGTACTTAAGATCTTTGGTGCATGAAAATCCCAGAGGTTGGTTAGATCTGCTACCTTGGGCAGAATTCTGGTTCAACACAAATTATAATGTGTCTCTAGGCCAAACTCCATTCAAGACACTATATGGCAAGGAAGCTCCTATTCTTCCACATTTTTTTGACAACAGTTCTCATATTGAAGCAGTGGAGATGGATATAAAATTCAGAGAGGAAGCTCTATCTCTAATAAAGAAGAATCTCATGAAAGCCCAAGCAAGAATGAAGATGAATGTAGATAAACACAGGAAGGAACTCATATTCGAAAAAGGTGCACTAGTATTAGTGAAATTACAACCATATAGACAGTTATCAGTAGCAGTCAGACTCAATAATAAGTTTTCACAGAGATTTTTTGGACCATTTATAATTAAGGAGAAAATCAGTGATGTTGCTTATAAATTGGAGCTGCCCAAAGGAAGTAGAATCCATGATTGCTTTCATGTTTCTAAATTGAAGCCGTTTATTGGACCAGCACCTGCAAAGAATGAATCTTCTCCTCTCTTGTCGGTAAACAATGAACCTATCCTTTACCCCATAGCAATTCTTGATTGCAGGCAAATATACAGGCAAAACAGAAAAATACTTCAAGTACTGGTACAGTGGAGCGGGGCGTTAATGGAAGATAATTCATGGGAAGATATGGAATCACTCAAGAAGCTTTTTCCTTCTCTTCACCTTGAGGACAAGGCGAATATTCAGGAAGGCGGCCCTGTTACAATTGAAGGAACTACGGAGTCAATTGCTAAAGATGTATCAAGGACGATAGAATTAATTCCAACAACTGAAGACCTATCTACTGGTCCAGAGCAGGAAGCACTTGAGGAAGAGGGTGTCGATGATGAAGCATCTGAGGAAGAGATTATCGATGAGGAAGACAGGACTGAAGGGTACCCGACCCGGCTGAGGACCCGTCCCCAATGGATGGACGATTATGAATGTTAAACAAGGTATGGTTAATTAGGATTTATTTTTATGTATGGTAATAAAACAATGAATGATTTATTTCCGTTTTTATTTTCGTACAACATGTAATTCCCTTATAGGGCACTATGTGTAACTTTTTGAGGCATGAAATAAAAAAAAATTAAAATTCCTCTAATCGCCCCAATACCTCCGACATCTCATTCCGGCATCGCCGAGTACAACTTCGCCTCGCCTTCAATCCGCTGTCGTCGGTCTGTGCCGATCTTCTCTGGTTATTCACCAAAAGCTCTGTCTCGCATTCTTGATCGAATCACTCCGATCATTGAATCGGAGACTCATTCCCAACATCAGGTTAATTCAGATCCGCACTATTTCTATTCTTTTGTTTTTCATTTGGAATTTCCTTGGATAATTGGATCTAGATTGGAATAAAGATCCCAATGCCAATCACTTTGAGATCGATTTAACGATTCAGATCATATATCTGTATCACTCTGAGCAGCTAGCTTCTTTAACTCCACTATCGTAGCCTCAAGCGAGGCTACGTGCCCTCTTTCACTAGCTAGCTGGCTCATCAGATCCTCAGTGTCCTTAACACGGCCAGAACTAGCAGCTTTCAGATCTTTTCGGAGTGCCAAGATCTTCGCGACATAGTCATCAATCTCTTTCTGCTTGGACTCAATAGTTTTGTCCTTGTTGGGCAGAATGTTGTCGCGAAGGTTCTCCATTCTCGATCTCACGTTCTTCAGCTTGTCCTGGGCCTTTTCACTTTCCTTGAACTTTGCGTCGAGTTGGTTGTATCTCTCTTGAATCTTCTCGACGTCATGGATAGAGTCTCCATGATAACAAGCATGTGCCATGTAACATGCGGCATTCATATGCTTCAACAGTTCACTCCGGCACCAAGTCCTAGGATGCCCCAAGAGGAGTGACATCGCTTCCCTTCTAGTTTCAGTACTAGCCATAAAGTCGGGAAGGGTCACTACGGCAGAAGTGTAAGGCTCATAGCCCCTGGGAGGTGGAGGTGCAGAGCGAGAGCTCGACCCATGCTCAAAGGTCCGGCGAGGCTCGCTGCGAGAGGTCTTCTTCTGTCGCAATCTTATCAGCTTGCCCGCGCGGAACCTCTTGCGCATATATAGAGGTGCAGCGTCATGGTACAGAATGGAACGCCTCTGACCACTTTCCAACTCTTTCTCAGTGGGTGGTTCATGCGCATCTTCAACATCTTCAAAAGTGAAGTCTTCCCTTTGGCAAAGGACAAAGGGAACACCGCGCGGCACAGAATAGGCTGTCAGCGTACGCGCTATACGATCCGAGGCCTCTATATCCCTCGTACTCATCTCAATCGAGACGTTCATATGCACTCGATTCGGATCGTTCCACATTTCCCGGCTCCCGGGAAGAAACTCAGAGGTTATGAAAATAAACTCCTTCTTCCAATTGCATCCGAAGTTCGTCGGGAGCTCGTCGACGATATTCTTATCAAAGTGTCATCGCGTGAATCCAAAGCGACAAGATGTAGATTTCTCTCGGGTAAGCTTGTAGAAGTACATGAACAAGCTCGCCGTCGCAGCAACATTTAGCCCCTAGCAGATGTTCATAAAACCCCGCAAGATCACAAAGAATCCCGCCGGGAGCTGCGACAGTGACACCTCGAATCTCAGAAGCACTTCGCTTATAATCTCCGGAATTGGCAGCTCGGAGAAGTGCTTGAAGTAAATCCTCGGGATAGCCTGGAATCCCGGGGGTGGCAGATTTATGGGCTGGTATCGCGACACCCAGAATCGCAGATGACCAGATATTTGAATCCCCGACAATAAGGATCGAGCGTCGTTCGCATTCAGGTTGGAGGGGGGATTCATTCCATCGGACCCATCCAAGGTTGCGTGGGTCATGACTTGTTCGTACTCGCCGTCTCCAGAACGGCCAACAGGAAGCAACCTTGGAACGCCATTCGCGGCGATTTCACAGTGAGCGAACCCAGAGGGGTTCAAGGCTCCAATATACGTATTTAAGTCGAGGTCCGAGTCTCGACTAGCATTCAGGTCCACGGGAGGTGGCAGAGTTCTTTTGGAGCGCCGGCCCGCTCGTCGTCGTGGATTTGGTGCGCCACGGTCCACAGTTAGGGTCTCCTCGAAATTTATGTTCAAGGGAGAAGGGACCCCTTCATTCTCTTCAGGCACATGTACTTTGCCCTTTCCCGTGGTACGCCTTCTCTTTCTCTTCCGAGAAGGACCTTGATTCGGGTTCAGTCCCGACACAATACGGCCTTCCGCGCTCACGACCAATGGTACGGTGCGACGCGCGGAAGAATCATCTATCAGCATAGGAGTCGCCGACTCCAACACACGAGTCGCCGATTCAGTGACAGGAATCGGCGAGGTATGGCCAGGAGTCGCTGACCCAACGGCAGCTAAGCCCTGCCCCCTTCGCTTGAAGGATTTCCCTTTAATAGGGCCTGCATGAATCGCCGACTCCACAACGGGAGTCGCCGACACAGAGGCCACGGGAATTTCCCCCAGTTCCAGAGGCTGCCGTACGATCACAAGGGCCCTGCACTGAGTCGCCGATTCCACAGGAGGAGTCGGCGACACTGGCGGGGCGCCCAGTAGTTCGTGCACGGTGGCACTCAACTCCATTCCATGAGGCGAAACGACCGGAGTCGCCGACTCAACCTCTCTGTCAGGAGAGGGAATCGGCGACTCAACGGTGTTCAACGCCTCATCCAGGTTGTCAGTTATCATTTCAGCTATGAAAGCTGACGTTTCATCTTCATTCAATTGGGACAAAGGGGAATCGGGGGTAGACATGGTTTCAATCGACGATTCGAAGGTGAAAAACTAGGGAATCGGCGATTGAAAAATCTGGGGGTTTAGGCGATTGAAGTGGCAAAAGGTGTTGTAGGGTTTTTGGGAAAACCTCTCCACTATTTATAGGCCTTGGAAAAATTGCAAAAACCCCCCAGAAAACCCAAAATTTACGAAATTTGAGATCAAGATTCGATCTCCAAATCCCCCAAATCACGCCAAGTCGCCGACTCCACAGGGCAGTCGCCGACTCCGGGCAAAAACTCACAGCATTGTGAGAAACTTTCCTTATTTGGAGATTTTGTACATATTCCCCGTATACCTCCCAAATATTCCAAGGATCTCCCGAAAAGATCCGACGGTTACACTAGGAGTCGCCGACTCACAGAGGGAGTCGCCGACTCACAGAGGGAGTCGCCGACTCACTAGGGTAAAAAACAAGAATACCCCCTACAGTTACCCAAACCATAGGTATCGCCGACTTAGGAGTATCACAAACTCTAGTCGCCGATTCTGGGTAAAATAACACTAAAATTGCCCCAAGTGCAAGTTTTCAGGGGGGAGTATCACAAACTCTCCCGACACTTCCGTCACTTTGACCAGAAGTTATCAAATTTTAACGGGGAGTATCACAAGCTCTCCCGACACTTCTGTCTATAGGATGGAAGTCGTCACATATCGAGGGGGAGTTTCACAAGCTCTCCCGGTACTTCTGTCTATAGGATGGAAGTCGTTACATTTCAGGGGGGAGTATCACAAGCTCTCCCGACACTTCTGTCTATAGGATGGAAGTCGTCACATTTCGAGGGGGAGTATCACAAGCTCTCCCGACACTTCTGTCTATAGGATGGAAGTCGTCACATATCGAGGGGGAGTATCACAAGCTCTCCCGACACTTCTGTCTATGGGATGGAAGTCGTCACATCTCGAGAGGGAGAATCACAAGCTCTCCCGACACTTCTGTCTATAGGATGAAAGTCGTCACATATCAAGGGGGAGTATCACAAGCTCTCCCGACACTTTTGTCGCTCTAGCCAGAAGTCGTCAAAGAAATTGAGCACGGTAAAATCTGTCGCTTCGGCTAGATTTACCGAGGACAAATTTGAGCAAAGGAGGGACACACGAAAGGATGTTTTCTTTTTTGCAGGAAAGGTTCTAATAGTGAACCAGGTTCTAATAGTGAACCAGACTCTGATAGTGAGTCAGCAGGTTCTGTATCCGAGGCGAGAATCGGATTCTGATAGTGGATCTGTAGCCTTGGTCAGAATCAGACTCTAATAGTGAACCAGACTCTGATAGTGAGTCAGATTCTAATAGTGAATCCGCGCGATCTGTCGCTTCGGCCAGAACCCGATTCGGATAACGAATCCACGCATTCTGTTGCTTCGGCCAGAATCAGACTCTAATAGTGAGTCGGCACTTCTGTCGCTTCGGCCAGAAGCTGTCACATTTTTTGAGCATGATAGATCTGTCGCTTCGGACAGATCAATCAAGGATTTACTGAGCGTAAGGAGGAG
>LFYR01000957.1:12863-209484 GCA_001185155.1 Zostera marina | reverse complement strand
CTGTTTAGGTTTGCTATAACATCCTCACTTGGATTTGATAATCCAGTGGAAATCTTACTGTTGTTTATGCATTTTTCACTTGGGTTTGTTGACCCAAGATGTGTTTTACTGCTATTTGATACTAATATAGTATCCTCATTGATCCTTGCCTTATTTGGCATTTCATTTCCAGTATTTGATGATATATATCTCAAAGAATTATATTTAGATAATTTTCCTTTGGTCAGCAAGGAACTCATTTTTAGATAATTTTCCAGTACTGAGCGTACGTGACCACACATCAACATCAATCATAAATTCCACAATTTAAAGAATCTTTCTTATATTTTATCACATCTCTTAATTTATTTTTAATTCCATTTTCCAATTTTCAGCTCAAATGCTTTTCATCGATGGTCAAAATAAAATTACATGCATTCCTGTTGTTGTAGCGGTGAGTTTTTTACAACTAATTATACCCTTTTTTTTTAATAATATTCCAAATGATAATGGCTCTTTCAAAATTTGCAGTTGTTAATTTTTGAAATTTTACTGCATTTAAGCTTAAAAAAATGAGATCTTAGATAAATGATTTTTGAAAATTCCTATAATGTGAGTTGTTGTTGGCTTGTTGACACTACTACATTTTTCTGTATGCTTCATGAGATAATCTAACATTTAATATAATATAAATACTTTTGTAATTCAGTGCAGTCTGGTTTTTTAAATTTGCATGCAGCAAGAAATATCATGTATTTTCTTCTTCTCTTTTCTGGATATTTATCCTAAACTTATTATTTTCTTTGATCAGGTTATTTCTCCATTCCCTCCTTCTGATAAAGTTGGTATTAAATCAATTCAAAGAGTAGATGAAGAAATTTTACCAATGAAAGCAATGAAGATGGGTTGGGTGCCATATATTCCATTAGACCACAGGTAGTTTTCAATTCCACAAATATGAATTTAAGAGTAATTTTTCTTTGATATCTAATGAGTTTAATCCCTCTTCCTTGTTTTTCCAGGCATAATCAAGTCGATAGGTTGAAGAGTGAAATTTTTACTTTGGCCTGTACACAGAGAAGGTTTGAGCTTCTGTCTTCATATGATCTTTCTATTGTATTTTTTATAGTGAAATTTTCAAAGTTGGGCATTATTTGCTTTCATGGTTTATTTGGTATTTAGGAATAAATGAATAATGCTTGTTCTTGGTTTTTTGATCAAAATAAGCTTTATTTTGCCTCATCTTCTTCCAGTGACCAAAGGAAAATGAGTTCCGATGCCATTTTTTATAGAAATAACAGATAAGTTTGTCATGCATGTTAGGACGATAAGTTTTGGTGTCTATTAGATTTTTAAGTTGTTACCAAGGTTTCTTGGTTTATTGATTATAAAATATTTTGCAAAGTTATTAAGAACCAGTAAATATATGATTCTTGAAAATCTTTAATTTCTTCATAAAAAATTAACTAATATGATTTTTTATAGCTAATGATTATGTAATGTTACAGTTTGGCATTGCCTCTAGAGGGGCATATAATTATAAATGTAAATCCCAATCTAGAAATATCATTAGTTTTTAGGTGTTATTCGTTTCGATTAATTATGTGGTTTTATATGTGATGACAAATATATTTATTTTTATCAAATCCTATATCTTAAGTATTCTGTATTTAGATCTGCTTTACGGCACTTAAAGATTGATCGCATCAAGCAATATGAATATTGTCTACCGTGTAAGTTAATTATCATGTTTAAAAATTTAATTTCATAAAAAAGAGAGTTAATTGTTATATGTTTACATTTAGAATCACATAATTTAATTTACATTTAGAATCCCATTTCTGCAGATTTCTACCAACCTTTGCAAGAAGATGAGGATGATGATGATACTGTTATTTCAATAATGTATCCCATGGAACCTCCAGTGAGTTATTTTCTCTTAATTATTTGTTTTGTAATCACAAAATTAATTATGAAAGATTCTTTTATCAATTAACATCTAATGCTCTTTTCTCTTCCTTCATCTTTGTTATATTTATTCGAATTATTATTATGAATACTCAGTAATTATATTTGTTTGATATGGATTTTTTACCTTCACAGCTTGTCCGCGATTTTGATATGGAACTTGATGAAATTGAGGTATTGGTTAATATAATACTTTCGGTTTCTATCCAACCGGCTTTTATTAAACTTAGTTACCTTTGCTCCCAAATAAGTCTCCCCAGCTAATAAGATATGATGATCTTTCTTCAGGAGTATACAGACGAACTTATTAAAGATGAAATCTTACCAGAAGATCAAAAAGAAGATTTTAAGGTATGCGATATTTTATTTTATTTTCTCATCCTGCTGTATTTTTTATTCCAAGTCTCATATATTGCAGGCATTTGTGAAAGCGAGAGCCCGAGAAAGAAAAATAGCACAGCGCAAGGTATATTTGAAAAAACAACCATCCTGTGATGATTATGCAGTGATTTGTTTTACATACAGTAATTTCATATGTTTAATTACACTGATTGATGTTTGTTAGGCAAAGGAGGCTCGGAGAAAAGCAAGAGAGGATATGGATACAACAACTAGAGCTGCATTTGAAAACATTCAGTTTTATAAATTCTATCCTGCTCGGTCACCTGATACTCCTGACATTAGTGCAGTAAAGGTAAGTCTATTTTATTTTAGGCTTAGGATTGATGATTTCAGGATCCCGATCATGAAATGAATCCCTTTACACATGATCCTTTTTTTTTATTCTTTACGAATAAGCAATGCTGAAGTGAATCTTTCATATTGCAGTCGCCTTTCATTAATAGGTACTATGGAAAAGCTCATGTTGTCATGTAAACTCTGCTGATATGAGTGACTGATTGACTATGGGAAAGCTCATTTTATGTTGCAGTCACAAGACCTCCCTCCATCCATTATGAAGAAGCAAATTTTTTGAAATATAGAGAAGGAAATTCGGTCAAGTTCTCCTTGAACATCGTGGTTGTTAGTTGTTACAATGAGAATTACTTAGTGTTTAAGCAGGATTGATTTTTTAACTGTAGTAACTAGTAAGGATCGTAGTAAAAAAGGATTGTGTATTCATTACCCTCTATATATCTTCTTTGATTAAATAAATTCTAATTTTTTTTCAACGATTCATTCTGAATTGGTATTAAATTCCAGTTCTTGATTTGTTTGGATGTTTTTTTGGAGCAACCTTTTCTATCTTTCCACTCAAGTTATCAGAGAGAGGAAGAGTAAAAATGAATTAAAGATATAATTATAAGAAGGTTAATGAATAACAATTCTCACCTCCAAACGAACTCAATAAAAGATTGGGGGACCTGACTGAGGTTGTACAAAAATTCACACATCATTCACCTTCTTGAAGACTACTCTGAAATGTCTGTCCAGGAGGGTCAGTCGTCCTATTTATAAATTTCCTAAAGACAACCTACCATGATTCATGATCAACCAAGATTCCAAGTGATCAATCTGATTGACTCCCTAAATGTGGTATGATTCTCAATCAACTTCATTATTTATCAATCTATTACACAGGAGATGAATCGCTCAATCTAGGTCTGATTGAGAGCTCAAGTCAGTTTGCGATGTCCGTTCTTTCTCGAGCTTCCGAGGCTTAAGCCTTCTTTAAGACTTCTAAGATTCTATTTTGTGGTCCGCACTCCTTGTAGGGACCTTAAATTTTTTTTCGATTTGGGACCTTTGGGTAGAACGTTTTTTTTACTCGACTTCCTTTAGAAGGGTTAAATATTTTGCCAATATTTCACAATTAACCCTAGAAGTTTCCTTAAACATGATCTACCGTCCACAACTAGATAAACGGTTTTGGTGGTTTAGTCTCAAAGGATCTCACAAAAAATTGGTCCTACAGTATCTGTTTCCTAAAGTTATAAAGGCCTAACATTATCAGAAGACAAAAATAGAGAGATTAATAAAAATTAGAAAATAATAATAAATATAGTAAAATGACCATTTACCATTTTACCATCATTATTCAATTGTTCATTAAGAGATTCAACCAGTCAACCGTCTGGTTCGAGTCGTTTTAGTTATGAATTATGACCGTCACGATCAAGTTAAACGCAAATATGGGTTCGATGGAGCCGGATTCGGCAGCGGAGGGCACTGCTCATCAGAACGGAAATACTGACGAGAGGGTAGGAAGAGGGAATCATGCCACGTCGTTTGTTCCAAGGAAGTCTAGTGGAAGATCTACCGCGTTGCCTCTGGATGTCGGGACTAGGGTTCATTGTCGATGGAGAGACGGGAAGTACCATCCTGTTAAGGTCATCGAGAGGAGGAAAGTTTTCGACGGTGCTCCTACTGATTACGAGTATTACGTGCACTACACCGAGTGTGAGTATTTTTCGATTTCCCCCATCTTTATTTGTTATTATGGTTTCTGTATCGGTTTTGTTATCAGTAGGGTTTCGGTTTATTACATTTTAATTTTATTAGGTTTGTTTTCGTGTTTTGATGACGATTTTTGTGTGTTTTCATGGAATTAACTGGACCAGGCTTTGTTCACTTTTCTTTGCATGATTAGTTAATGAAGAATTTCTTTTCCTAATTGTATGCCCCTTTGCGAGGGGTCTTTTTTAATAAACGATTTTAGTTCTGAACAAGTACAACTCATTGTTTAAGAAGATTGATAAATAGTGGAAATAGCATTACAGCGTATTAAGCTATAAACCGCCAGTAGATCAACTGCAAAAAGTTTTGATTTTCTGCAATTTTATGACACCTTTATTTTCAGGTCAAACCACTGCAATATCACTCCCAAGTTTCATTTTTCATGTTTTTTTTGATAAAGTTAAAATTTCATTAGAAATGAAGCGGGCCTTGCCCAATTTTACAGGTATATACATAAAGATAAGACCCCTTAACAGACAGTACTACTCAGGGTAGGCAAAATCCTCTAAGGGTAGCATAGAAACAGAACAAAACAAACAGCAAACACAGAAAACATCAAAATGATATCATTTTTCATGTTGTCCTTGTAAATACGAATACACATACTTTGAAGAATATGTTGGGATATTTTAGCTTTTCTCATAGGATGTAATCCTCCACAAAGTTACAAAAAATATAATGTTTTCAAATTTCAATTTCCCCAAACCTAACAATACACATATAATGTTATAGATTGAGTTTAGAAGGATCATATTAGACAGTTAGTGGATTCTATACATTTTTCAATAAATTTTAGTATCTGATGTCTGAATTCATATTTCATAATTAATGAATTATCTCTTTGGCACGTTTTTATATGATCAAATTAATGGATTGTCTCTCTAATCTCTCTATAATTTTCTTCTTCTGGGTTCTATGTTCTTTGATATGCATGATATGCAATTTTCTCTCTCCCTCTCTGTTTCTTTTTTATGAGAAAATTATAAATACGCAGTTAATAGAAGGCTTGATGATTGGGTAAAGCTTGATCAACTTGACCTTGGTTCAGTGGAGGCAGATGTCGATGAAAAAGTTGAAGAGAAGGTATTTATTTCATCATCAAGGAATTTTCTGATTAAGTTAAATGTTCAATTGTTACAATTCTCACTTCACGATTAAACTTTAAAGTGCTATTTCAGACATGTAGTCATTTCCAGTGTTTTTCTTTTCTTTATCTGCTATTGTTATCAACTCTAAGTCTATAATAATAAAGTACACTACAGTGCAAGCTGTACAATTGCATATTTAGTATTATTTTCAAATGCAGATATTTGATATTCTCCTAGATAAAATATTTGGAACCTATTCCTAGACAAAGATATGAGAGATCACAATGAAGAGATCTCTCCAACCTATACAGTCTCTAGGGATGCAGGGCATGCTGACAATAACAGGTGCTGGGAGGATAAAGAAATAGTAGTGGAAAAATCCATCAGGGGGCAAAATTAACACTTTGTCACTACTACAAAGTTACTCGCTAGACCTTCACAATAAAATAGATGTGATAGGGATAAAGACAAGAACAAAAAGAAAATAGTAGAGAATATGGATAGTAACATTAGGCCTCTGGATAAGGTTATTATTAGGTCCATAACCAGCACACACTATAATACAATATTTAGCACAAAGAAGAGCACCAATCAAGGGAAGATAGTGAAAACAAAAGGCAGGGAAGGCCTAGAAAAATAGCAATCCAGGTAAATCCGGATAGCCCAAATCAGAGAAAAATTACAGAAAAAAGGGTAAAAGGAAAATGATAGAACTCCCACCCATAGCATTCAGAACTGTGCCTGACAAATTTTTCCAAGTTAAGGCAGTTACATCCAGAAAACTTAAGTTGGATAGAGAGGCAAGCCAAGGATTAAAAAAAGGAGGATGTATATGGGTTATGCAAGTAATGCAACCTCAAATTCTACCTCTAATAAACCTCTTCCCTGAGGTTAGGGTAGAATTCTGGTTTGGTTCCTTCAGTGATCATGTAGTAATGCTAGTGGCTGTCACACAGATAGAACAAATAGCCAAACCAATCAGTCTATTTGATTCCTGGCTAAAGGAACAAGAATTCCTAGCTCTGGCTAGGACAAGGTTGACCAAGCCAGTGTGTGGAAATGGATTATATTACCTACAGCAGAAACTCAAAGAGGTGAAATTACGTACTAAGGAGTGGGCTGCAGCAAAAAGTAGTGATGCAAAACAAATAACAACCACAAGGGAAGCTCTTGATAAACTAGTTAAGGAGTTAAATTTTAACCCACTCTCTTCTGGAATCCAATTGGAGATAAAAAAGTAAAAAACCCAAACAAGATGAACTTGCAAGTTAAAAAGTGAGGGGGGTAATCTTAAACAATTCCCAATTATCCCTATCCCACTAGCTTTTCCAAATGTGGGTTCACCTGACATGAATAGATGGCTGGTACAACAACCCATAGAGGAGGAGGTTAAATAAACTCTATTCTCCTTCTAATTTGGGAAGTCACCAGGACCAAATGGCTTTACAGTAGATTTTTTCAAAGGACTGTGGTCTGAGCTAAAGAAGGTTGTATTAACATAGGTCATGTCTCCTCAGTTCTCACTGATGATATCAGGATAGGGGATGCGACGGAGAGCATAGGAAATTTTACTCATAAAGCCAGCTGTTGGGGTACGTACGTGCTAGCACTAGGTTCTCTATCCTGACACATTTGGTGTAAAAGGAATAGAAGACTCAAACAACACACTCTAAGAGGCGGCACCCCTATAAGAAAAACAATCTGTCACAGATAGAGTTTCATGTGATATTCCTTTGGTATTCCAATCTCTTGAGGCATCTGTCCATAGCTAACTAATGCCATAGTCGGAGCTGTATAAAAAAGAAACAATGGGTCTACATGTTTTGTTTTGTTTTACTATATATATTTTCATTTCCTTACATTTGTATGCCCACCTATTTTCCTTTTTCAGCAATGCAATCTTTAATTCATCAAGAAAAAGATATTTGATATTCTCAAATCCAAATGTGGATTTTTGAATTCAGAGATCGTGTTTTGTTTGCCATTCATACGATAATGATTAAAGGTTATCCTAGAATTTTTGAATTAACATGTAAAATTTTCACAAAAGTCTAATCTCTGTGATATAGTTCTTTTTTTTTATGAAACACATTTTTCTATATTAATTTTAGGTTGATCATATATTTTCGTTTTTTACGGATAACTTACCTTAGTTGACTGATCATTTACCACTTATTTATTTGGCCTTGTTTTATAGTGAATGTTTTTAATATTTCTCTTTATCCTCCTAACATGCAAAGTACTTCAGTATTTCCTATTAACTGTCAAATATTTTTGTATCTTTTTTCCTTCCATTTTTACTTAGATTTACATTTTCATTTTACGATATATCAATTAGCATGTGATAAATTGATATCCTTGTTTTGATTTATACCATCTTTGCATTTTAATATTTTTTAGGCAACGGGATTAAAGATGACACGCCACCAAAAGCGGAAGATTGATGAAACACATGTTGAGGTAAATTGGATTTTTTTAATCATGTATTATTTGAATTTTTGGTTTTTCGGTATCTATTATTTTAATTTCTTTACTTTATATGATTCGAAAATATTTATGCTGTTATTATCTTGTTGATAGAATTTTTTAAAACATTCTATGAGCCAATAAATATGAATAAGGTTTTCCGACTAGGTAGTTTTTGATACCCTTGAAAATTCTGTATCGGTATCTTCAGGATATTTGTGCATTCAACATCATGCGAAACTAGGGTTAAAATGTGTGTTCATTTCTTTAATTGTATGGAGTTGATACTTGATAGCTAAATACTGTTTTAACTTTTAAGAATTCATCTTCCTTTTTTTAAAAGGCTTAAAATAAATAGCTATTATAACAATTTAAAAAATTATATTTAAAAATTTAAATGTCTGTGATGATCATTTGATCTATGTTTTATTGTTTTACTTTTACATCAGTCTCCTTGTTGACGATTTTTTTTATTTTGTAACTTAAAGAAAAGCCAATTAAATGTTGCATTTAAATATATATGTTTTTAGGGTCATGAAGAGCTTGATGCTGCTAGTTTGCGGGAGCATGAGGAATTTACCAAAGTAAAGAACATCGCAACCATAGAACTTGGGAGATACGGAATTGAGACATGGTATTTCTCACCCTTTCCACCTGAGTACAATGATTGTGTGAAGTTGTACTTTTGTGAGTTTTGTCTCAATTTCATGAAGCGTAAAGAGCAGCTTCAGAGACATATGGTGAGCTAGTTAAATTTTACCAGTTTTATTTTCTATTTAAGATATTTTTATGTTCTATTTTTCCAAAGTGTGTTGCTATTCTTACTCAGTCTTTTCTGTCAATGCTCCCAAACACGGACAGATATTTTTAACTCATTTTATTTTCAGAACGTATCTTTTCCCATTTCTCAAATACTGATACTTGATAAGTCAATCTTTCAATGTATAAATTGAATTTTGCTAGTGCATTAGTTGGTTGTTTCTACATTCCTCCATCGGCTCATGTTTAATCTTTTTTCTTTAATATTTCTTCATTTAGCACAAATATATTTTCTTTTTTCATGAATGTTTGTGTTTAAACGTCGTTGTTCTAACTTCTAATAGAAAATATAATTTTTTTCCAGTTACTCTTGATTCTTGAAGATGTTTCTTTAGCTAGTTGAACTCATGATTTTTTTGAGATGTCCATTTTGATGAACAAATACGTAATTATGTACCTCAATGTTTAGTTATATCTTATTTCATTTTACAATTTGTATCATTCACCACTTTTTAATTGCCATACAGAGAAAGTGTGATCTGAAGCATCCTCCAGGTGATGAGATTTACCGCAGTGGCACTCTGTCAATGTTTGAGGCAAGTTTTCTTGTGTGATTTCAATTTGTTTAATTGAACTACCTGGGAAGACATGATTGTTAACTTTTCATACAGTTTTATTTTTATTTCACTTCACTTATTTTGGAGAGAACTTTCTTGTTCATTCATGTTCATGTTTTTTCTGTGAATACAAAATTGGATTTTACCTTGTTAATATTAAAATAAACTACGTAAATGCAGGTTGATGGCAAAAAGAACAAAGTGTATGGACACAATTTATGTTACCTTGCAAAATTATTTCTTGATCACAAGACACTTTACTATGATGTTGATCTCTTTCTGTTTTACATTCTTTGTGAATGTGATGATCGAGGTTGCCACATGGTTGGATATTTTTCCAAGGTAAACGGGATTTAATTCTTTCTAGATCGAATTCAACTACACCTTTACTGATATTATGTTTGTGATATCATTTATTATTGAACTTTTCTGAAAAATTAAGGCATATTAGTGTTTATTGTAAACACCCCGTGCCTGTTTATTTTCTCCTAGTGTTTACCGTTGAACATTTTTTGTGTGAATAATAAATGTGTTGGGTTTGGTTTACAAATCATATTAATCAGATACCTGATTATTGTTCTGTTGAATTAAATGAATTGAAATAAGGCTATTATTGCAACAATTCAGGAGTAGAAATTATCTTAGATATGAATAGAAATACAATGTTAAGTGGCTGATAGTTGGAAACCAGGACACACAGATTTTTTCGGTTCTCTTAAGTCTTAAGAGGCTATAATTATTAATTACTAGTAAGGGAATTAAAGAAGGATTCTTGGAAAGAATCTCAATTCACATCATACTCTAATGAAATATGAATATCAATGATCTATTTTTTGTGAATTGTGAGCTACATTTGCTATTTTTCTTTTAGTATGTTGATTACATTTAATTTTTTTAGACACTGTATTTATCTGATAGTTTTATGTACCTAATTTTTCTATATTTTCTGGATGGCATATAGGTCTTAACATGTAGTTTAAATTTCGTCACTTATTTTTTTGTACAGGAAAAGCATTCAGAGGAATCCTATAATTTGGCTTGTATATTAACACTTCCACCGTATCAGAGAAAAGGATATGGAAAATTTCTAATTGCATTTTGTAAGTTATTTTATGGAAATTTCATGATTTTTTCCTTTAAGATTTCTATATTTCCAATAGATGATGAGAAGAATATGCTGATTACTTGATTTGTCAGAAATGATCATATGAATGTTTCTGTCTAATGATCTTTAATGGTAAATTGAAATTTTAAATAGCCTATGAACTTTCCAAGAAAGAAGGCAAAGTCGGGACACCGGAACGTCCTCTCTCCGATCTTGGGTTATTGAGCTACAGAGGATACTGGACCAGGGTTCTTTTGGAAATTCTGAAAAAGCATAAAAGCAACGTTGCAATCAAGGTAATAATTTTTTGATGTCAATCATGGTAATCTATTAAACTATACTGTCAATCTTTAATTCACTTGTTTAATACACTTTCATTTCTGTATTTCATTTTTGATGGACATTTCCCTAAAATTCGTATTTATAGAATGAAAATTTAAGGGACGATTTGCCACTCATCTGGTTATCCATTTATCTCCACACAATTGTTCTGTTCATAATAATCTATCTAAAATGAATCCTGCGATGTTTGTTTGGTTGCAGGGACTTTCTGATATGACTGCAATAAAGTCAGATGACATCCTTACCACCCTCCAGGGCTTGGATCTTATCCAGTACAGAAAAGGGCAGCACGTAATATGTGCAGACCCAAAGGTCCTGGATCGGCACCTGAAGGCTGCTGGACGTGGAGGTTTGGATGTAGACGTTTCAAAGTTGATCTGGACGCCATACAAAGATCAAGGGTAGAAGGGAAAAAGTATAACTAGAAAACGTTCATTTTTCTTAGATTTATCATTTGTGTGTTTTAGGTGTTTAGATTAATGGTTCTTTCTGGTTTATAAACAAAGATTGATGGAAATGAAATATTCTCTGCGTATGTAAAATAACCCATAAATTATTAGATCCAATTCTGTCAATATTACTACAGTACTGCTGCTGCTGTCTTGTATATTGAAATGTAAACAGGAAGATCTAAAAAATGCCTACAGTGTCTTTCTTACTAAGTCTAAAGGCAATTCTGAACACTATTTATTCTAAATTTTGAAATTTTGATTTTCTGTTATTTACTGCGTCTGCAATTTATCACTTAGTTTCTATCATCAATCAAGCATTGGAATTATGAAAGTGTCTGTTTTACTTTACTTTATTTACAAGTTGCAATCAACGGCATTTAAAAAATACTAAAGGATGTTCTTATGGTGATACACCTTACAAGAAAATCAATCTTCACCTGATTGAAATAAGAAGCGAGCGGGGACGGGACGGGGATCGCGTTCCTTGGTCATTTTGACCGGGGACGGGAAAATCCCCAGTCCCAAAATTCGTCTCCGTACCTGGTCTGACCGGGGACGGGAATCTCCGGTCAAAATATATATATATTTTTTTAAATTTATTTTAAAAAGTAATTTACTAAATACTAATGTTATTATTTACTAATGTAATTAAAATATTAATTTAAATGTAAATAATGCAAATAATTAAAAATTAAATAATCTAAATGTAAATATATAATAATTTAGTTAATGAACAAAAATTATCGAAACAAGAATAAAAACTAGATGGTTGGTCGTAGCTGTTTGAGTATTTGAAGTAGAAGATTAGGTTATTTAGGATTGAATCATTGAACGATTGTCAATTGTGTTTTTACTTTTTATATTTATGGTTTTATTATAATATAGATTTAACTTAAGTTTTTAATTAGGATATAGATTTAATTTTACGATTTTAAATATAAATTTATCTATTTAATATATTATATAAATTATGCAATATAATTTTTTTATAGGATTTATATATAATTTTTCAGGATACGGGGATTATCCGAGACGGAAAATCTCCATCTCCGTACCTGAAAATGACCGGAGATTTCGACCGGGGATGAGAATTTTCCTACTTCGGGTAAAAAAATCCTCGCCATCCCCGTACTCGGACGGAGACCGGGTATAGGGACGTGGAATCTCACCCTTAGATTGAATTGCAAGCCATATAGAATTAATGCATGTTTTACATCTTTACATTGTAATGAGGCAATGTCCACCATCACTTGTTCAATAATAAAATATTTAATTTCTCAAAAATTATATCAAAACCTCGTAGCAATCATTCTGATGTGAATATATGATATATTATTTCTGGAAATCTGATTTTATCCTGATAGATGTGAATGGGGGAAAAGGACGGAGAAAACAAAAAAAACTTTTGAAAAGTTACAACTTTGAATATTTGTTGTTCCAAAGTTTCATGTAGCTTCGAATTTGAAAAAGGTTTGATGGTTTAAAAAAAATGTCTGCATTTTGTTGTCACTTGAAATAAAGTATCTGAGGAGGACTGAACGGAGCTCACCACCAACCACTCTGTCAACTTATCAAGTTTCATGGTGATTCTATCAACAGTTGTGATCATTCTTCACATCTTCCACCATCTCGTTTTCATCAACGTTGCCATCTCCAACATAGAAGGCGATGCTCTACACAAATTGAAATCCAGTCTGGATGACCCAAATGAGGTGTTGCAGAGTTGGAATCCAAGCTTTGTAAATCCATGTACTTGGTTCCATGTTACCTGCAACAACGACAACAGTGTCATTCGACTGTAATAAGGATGAATGGATGGATTCAAGAACGAAGACTTTTTTCCCCTTCATTCTCTTCTACTCTAACTTCATATCCTTGGTTCCTTTCTTGCAGAGATCTTGGGAGTGCGGAGCTCAACTCGGAAAACTCAAAGAGTTAAAGTATCTGTAAGAACGAACCTGTTCTTTAATTTTTCTTCACCTCCGCAACTCTGATTTCATTTGCATCTTTCTCAGGGAGCTTTACAGCAACAACATATCTGGGCCGATTCCAAAGGAGCTTGGAGATTTGGTGAACTTGGTCAGCTTGGATCTCTACCGGAATAGATTCACTGGAAAAATCCCTGCCTCTCTGGGGAATTTAACCAGACTGCGTTTTCTGTAAGTTTATGTTTATGTTTATTTTATATTAAATTCCCAGCGAACATTCATCTGATGTTTACTCTGTTTTCGAAGGATAGACGTCTAAATAACAATAACATCACCCACGAAATTCCGACGTCTCTCACTCATATTGCTACGCTTCAAGTTCTGTATGTAATTATTAATATAATTACAAATATAATCATTTTTCTCGTTGATTAGTTAGTGATCATGTATTTTTTTTTGCTGTTCAGAGATTTGTCAAACAATAATCTCTCCGGCGAAGTACCCTCGACTGGGTCTTTTTCTCTCTTCACGCCAATAAGGTTTTTCTTCTTCTTAGTGCCGGTCCGGGGGGAGGGGTCTTCATTGTCCGGACGATAATTGATTTTGGTTTGTTTGTTTACGAATTGATGCAGTTTTGGCAACAATCCTCTGCTTTGCGGTTCTGGCACAGCAAACTCATGTCCGGGATCTCCTCCCTTCTCTCCCCCACCTTCGTCGTTTCGAACCCTTCCCATCTATTCTCCTGGAAGCAGAGCACTCAGCACTGGTGTGCTTGCCGGTGGTGTCGCGGCAGGAGCGGCCTTGCTGTTTGCGTTACCGGCTGCTATCGGATTTGCCTGGTGGCGGCATCGGAAACCGCAGGAATACTTCTTTGACGTACCTGCGGAAGAAGATCCCGAAGTTCATCTAGGTCAGCTTAAAAGATTCTCGCTCCGAGAGCTTCAGGTAGCCACCGACGGTTTCAGCCCCAAGAACATTCTGGGAAGAGGTGGATTTGGTAAAGTCTACAAAGGGCGTCTTGCGGATGGCTCACTCGTGGCCGTTAAAAGATTGAAGGAGGAAAGAACGCCGGGGGGAGAGCTGCAGTTTCAGACAGAGGTGGAGATGATCAGCATGGCGGTTCATCGGAATCTTCTCCGTTTACGTGGGTTTTGCATGACTCCGACTGAACGTTTGCTCGTCTACCCCTACATGCCCCACGGAAGCGTCGCATCGTGTTTAAAAGCGCGATTCTCCGCTTCTCAACCGGCGCTGGAGTGGGTTAGTCGGAAAAAGATTGCTTGTGGATCGGCGAGGGGTCTTTCTTATCTACACGATCACTGTGATCCCAAGATCATCCACCGCGACGTGAAAGCAGCAAATATCCTCCTTGACGCAGATTTCGAAGCCGTCGTCGGAGACTTCGGTCTGGCTAAACTCATGGACTGTAAGGACACACATGTAACTACCGCCGTTCGTGGCACCATCGGACATATAGCACCGGAGTACCTATCCACCGGGAAATCATCGGAGAAAACTGATGTTTTTGGGTACGGTATCATGCTTCTAGAAGTCATCACCGGACAGAGAGCATTCGACCTTGCACGACTTGCCAACGACGACGATAATGCAATGTTGCTCGATTGGGTGAGAGGGCTTCTCAAGGACAGGAGATTGGAGCTGCTGATCGACGGCGATCTTGGAGGCAACTACGTTGAGTCTGAAGTGGTGGAATTGATACAAATTGCACTTCTGTGCACCCAAACCTCATCGACCGACAGACCCAAGATGTCAGAAGTTGTGAGGATGCTCGAAGGTGAGACTCTCGCCGAGAGATGGGAAGAATGGGAGAAGGTTGAGAATGAACCCACACTTGGATTTTCGACTCCACTCTTAATCTCCCCGTGCCCTCGAGTTATCAGGGCCAAGCCAAAATGATGCTGTTTCACAAATAAATTACCTTGCAACCCCTTAAATTACTAGTAATTATATTTATCACCTTTTTATTACTTCTTGTTTCTTGTGAATTTTGGGCCGTAGAATTAGAGGCTAATTCAGCCCAGACTTAAGCTTTGGGTTTTAGTCGGACTTAACTCGGATCTTATACTCTCAAAAATTATTTTTAAAAATAAAAATAACTAACAAGTTTATTTATCCAGCTGGTAGTTAGGTAAGTTAGCTTATTGAGTAGTTAGTGAATTATGAACACTGTTATAAATTATGATATGTAATTGACAAACCTGTGAATGAGATTGGGGTTTACTTTGATATTTAGTACTAATTAATCTGCCATCCATATTTATAGAATAATGCCAAAATAAATAAAATAATATAAGTTTCTAAATTCTAAGTGTCATATTCTTTTCAACTGCTCTCCATTTATAAATTCAACAAAGAATGTTTACTTGTAATATATATATTAAAACATCAGATATTCAGATTGGAATGGAATATATCAAAAGTAAAAACTAGATATTCCGCTAATCCGCTCATTTCTTCAATTAAATTACACTATAATTTATATACATTTATGGGCTTGACATTGAGATTTGAGACCAAGCAAGCCGCATTAAAGGAAATGGGTGAAAATTTAGACTCTTTCAAACTGTCAAGCAGTGCCGCTGATCAACTTCTCCTGCCGATCTAACCTTCTCAATTTGAGAATGCCAAAAAGTATTTGGATTCCAAAAAATGCACAAGCTACATATGCAGCAGTTGCAGGTGTCTGGGTTGGATAATAAAACAGAACAAGTGATAAGTTAGACAAAAAAAAAAGCATCCCTATTTATTAATTTTTTGCAAAACCTAACACAATATTATATCAGTGAACATCTGTGTACTTAATCAGCTAGTTGTCATACTTTAGTTGGCAATATGTGTTAGTTTTTTGTTGTTTTCGTATAAATGAAAAAAGTAGCCAGGAAAAAAACAATAAAGATAATTTCAAGTTTTTAAAATAAATAAAACACTTACCCAAATGGAGTTGAAATGCAAAATAGTGGCCAGATTTATTAGACTTCCAGCACCAACTGCCTGTATTTAGAAGAAAAAGTGCCCAAAAATATTTACTTGCCAACAAACTATGTAAATATGTTATGTATAAATTCATAAATGTAAAAGACCCAAGAATCACATGGAATGGCATGCCGACAATGTTCAAATAATACCAAGAGTCATTATTAATTGAGATCCTCTTTGAGAAACCATGATTAAATACAACTACAAACCTATGTTTGGCAATTGTGTTAAGAATGTAAGACTAAAACCCCAGATGATGTATCAAAACTCATGATCAAATATATCACTGAGTAAATTTAGGGTTTAGAGTTTAAGAATAGCTAAACACAAATTAAATTCTGAAAGTGCTCCGAATTTTATGAAATTTAAGAACCTAGAAAATCAATAGAGCCCAGTGGCTGAGGCAGACATCTATATATTTCGTCGAAGGTGGATTTTTTTTGAGGAATACTAAAAAGATAAAGTTGCTAAATTACTGTTAAAAGAACTAATTTACTTTGAGAATTCGAGAATAAAAAAATTAATTGCAGAATGAACTAATTTAATCATGGTAATAAAATACTAATTAATATTTAATATTACGGACACATATTAAAAAAAATTACTTTGAAAAAACATAGTAAAAAGAATTATCTTACATTAAAACTAATTTATTGAAGGATAGATATTTCAAGGTATTAGGTGAGTATTTTAATATATATTGGGTAATTTATTAATATATTCTTATCTTATTAATATATATACAGGGGCAGCTTCTGCTATCCCTCGCTACATAGTGGCTCCGTGGGGGATTTTAAACACTCCGTGGCAGGGATTTATGCGAATGAAGAAAATCTAACTCACAATTCAATGATTACATAAAAAAATGACACTCACACTTCCAACCACTTTTTGCATAGTAGAAACTCTTTGGAAGGCTCGTTCAGATTCCAGATTACGCACTCGAAGCTTCAGATCACCTTGTTCCTGCAAGACAGGCAAAACGAAACATATTATTAAACAAGGTGTATAGGAACCATTCATGAACTATGAGTCTGATGTAGCACATAATACCTACCCTGTTCAGAGTCATTCTGAATTAGAATTACTATATGAGGATGCTTATTTGGGTGAAGGACAGAGTGGGCCTCTATCAATTAATGAAGAGGCCCATACATGGTCTGACCCTCTCTCCTTTCTAGGAGGACTACAACTCATATCATTGGTCCACCACCAATGAGGAAGATCTTCATCTTCTTCACTAACTCTGTTCTCATACCATAGGCTACATAAGAGTCTATGATAAATTATTTGCACTAAAAAAATTCCATAAAAGGGGCTCATCACCACAGGTTATTCTTATTATCTAGTCTTAAAAAACAGAGAAGCTGGAGGTTACCCTTTGGGTACCACAATAGTATCCAATTTTTTTATGCTTTATCTCCTGTAACAAATTTTCATATTTTCATTCAGCTGTATACTTTGTGTTGTTTGTTTTTAATCTAAAGATTATAATAACACAATCATAAGGACATATTTGTAAAAACAAATATGAATAGGCCTTGGGGCAATAAGTGTATATACTATAAATACAATTCCTAAGTTGTAATTACGTTGAATTCTATAGTTTGCATTATCAAATAATGAGAATAAGTCCCTCTTAAACTCAATCTCTGTTTTGGTTAATTGACTCAATGGACTTCTTCTTCCTCTTTAGTCAGATACTGACTTAACTTCCTCTATCTTCTTCCACTATCATCTTCTTCTTATGGTCTTCGATCATCATCTTGTTCCTTTAATTATATCAATCTATTTATTCTATAAATAAAGATCGACTGGATTTGTACACTTAAATGATGAAAAGTGATCTTAAAAGACAAATGACATTTTTTTTAAATTACCAGGCGTTGAATAATTTCTGCAAGCTTTTCAATTCTATCAGCTTGCCTAAATAAATTATTGAAAGCATAAGCCTGTCTCTCCCATCTTTTCTTAAAGTCCTGTAGATATGAGAGGTTTATCAAGGGAACTTCTAACAAAACAAAAACAAAATATCAATTATACTTTATGAATGAGGAAACTCACCTTAATGAAAACTTCAGTGCCAACTTCAAGACCAACTTCACGGAATTTTAATAAATCCAATGCATATCTAATAATGGAAAAGAAAATATTCATTACAAGTAATCAGTGGGGGAGACAATCTAAAAATGTACATATTAAGAATTCTTCGTAAAATATTGAATAGATCCTAGCACACTCACGGTTTGGCAATCTCTGTAATGTCAAATCGAGGATCAAGGCCTTTTCCTATTCCATCTAACACTGCATGAATTGAATAAATATTTTGAGGAACATATTATATTGTTATCATTGAATATAAAAATCAACTAGTGTAAATGAGCAAATACCTGAAAAAGCTCTGACTACAAATGTGAAAGTGGCTGGGAAACGAAAAGGTTGATCAGCAGAGATAGATAAAAGATCTTCTCCTGAAACCAATAGCAAAATGGAGACATAAGAATTCAGAATGTATATATATTATATCCTAAATTATAGAATGACCAAATAATATATTTTATTTTAGTGAGAAAAATGAATGCATGTTTATTACTAATTCTTGGAATATATAAATCAATTAAGTGATTTTCCGTTACAACTTATAAATCACTAATTAATTTATGTCCGAGAATAAGATATTTAGTTATTTCTCATTAAAACCTATTTTTTTAAGAAGGTAAAATTCCTATTGATTAGTAAAATGGGCTTTATTGATTAAAACATAATGTACTTAGATCATAATATCATACAGGGTGCCACATATGTATATATTAAGAGTGTTTCCGATGAGAGGCTGTCTCACTCCTCCTTCAAATGCAGTCAGTATTTTCCCCAGCTTAATATGTACAATCAAGCAAAGAGGAGCTTAAATCCAAAGATATAACCGGTAGTTATATATGTAAACTGGAAATTTCTACTCTAACACGGCATCCGATATTTTCCTGATTTGGCACGTAGACAGTCGAGCAAAGAAGTGCTCAATCTTGGAGACGCAATTATTATTTTTCAATATTGGGCATTCAGACCCATATGACAGAGTGTTATCAACTTATCATTCTTTGGTAATGGTCACAAATAGCATAAGAGAGATCCCTGTGATATGTTAAAATATAGGAAATATAGTCATCTCTTATAGACTTATTAAAACCTATATATTTAGATGATAGAAAGCGACGCATACAATTTATAATTGATTAGTAATTTATTCTAGTAGATTATTTCCTTGCATATTGTATATTTCTCATCTATATAAGAGAAAGTATAGAATATTAGGATTCCTATGTATTTGATCATTTTTCTAGTAAATTCATCCAGCATTATCCTTCTACTTCATTAAAAGTTTGACAATTTTTTTTTTAATTACTAACAATGGAAAGTCTTACCAATTGCAGCCAATCGTTGATTTTTTTTCTCTACTTTTTCCTCCTTGGATAATTTCTTCTTAAAACCAAGTTGAATTGTTGCCATCTCTTTCTCTCTCCGTTGGGCTGCAAGACGTTCTTCAAAGCTGTATACAACAACCATTAATTTATCAATATTTCATTCTATATTTTACTTACACTATCCAGAAATATAAAAATTACTTGTTTAAAAAGAACATGGCTGTTCTCCTAACAGCTGTCATGTCTCCTGTGGGAACCAGTACACCCATCTGGACCATGGCTTGAAGAACCTGTACATACAAATTTCTAATGGGTAAACCATTGATTTTTTTCAGCTGTAATTTTTTTTAAAATAACTAAGTTTCAAAAGAATATATTTATAAAACCATATATGGTTATTTTTGTAATATTTACAACTTGCTCTTGAATGTTAAGATTTGCAGTATAGGACAAACAGATATCCAAAAAGTGTAATCATATTAAAAAATGAGGAAGATAGACAAGTTGACTCTCTTCAAATGAACTTGAAATATATAAGTTTTCATGTTCAAATAGTTGCATTACGTTCAAATCAAAGAAATGGTTGCATATTTGCATGATATATCTGAAGAGGGCACATATATTAATTACTAAAGGGAAAAATACATCATAAAAAAGAACTAACTTTGTCGGGATCTTTCTCATACACCCCATAGAAAACTTCTAGCAAGCCCTCCCTTATGTTTGAACTGATACTGCAAGTAGTCAGTTTAAAGGAATGTCACATACATGAAGTATTCAGAACATTTAAATGAATTTGTTGATAAGGGAAAATTTATTTGCACGTAATGAAATTAAGAATTGTATAATGTATTAGACTCAACGAAATATAAAAGATTCAACTACAAAATTATAGGAAATTAAATTCCCGACGAAATGACATTCATTAAGTAATTTAATCCATTATTTAAGAAAAATGCGTATTTCGTTTTTGAAAAGCATACTAATCAATCGGAAAAAAATGCAACAAGAAAAATGAAAAAAATGCAATAACTATAACGAAAAAAGTACGAGACCATAAAATGAAATTTAATTCAAAAAACTAGGCCTCTCCCATTTCAAAACAGGTTGCACTACTTTTGTTTTCTTTGTATTATATCATAATTCATAACATGTTTTATATAAGGGGAATTAAATGATCATTTATGTTAAATAATAATCTAGTATTTATTACATTATTCAAAGTTCAAACATAATAATCTAACCTTCCCATCATTCCAAAATCATAAAAGATAAGCCTCCCACCATTTACATCATCTACTGCGATATTTCCTGGATGCTATAAGAAAAAATAAAAGTGAGATTGTATGAAAATGATAAAATGAAATGAGAAAAAAGAACTTTTCATCAACCACTGCAATTACTCTAATGATGAAAAAACTGAAATAAACAAGCAGTTCACTGTATAATTTTTGTGAAATTGGCAGATAAACCATTGTGGATCGAAATTGTATATCCAGAAATATATACACTTTTCTTAAACTTGAAAAACCATTAATTATAATGCATTTATCATTTCGGTGAAATTACTTTTTGCCTCATTTTGTTTGATTATGTTACAATATAAAAAAACTCACTGGATCAGCATGAAAAAAACCATGGGACAAGATCTGTTCAAGATAAGATTCAACGGCATATCTTCCGAGTCTGCAAAAAAACATGTAAAATACTGAGAACATATGCATGATAATTGATGAAAAACGATAGATTATTAATGCAACAAATGAAACTTGGGCCTTGATATTACCTTTTACGATCAATGCCCAACTGATCTATTGTTTCTACTCTGTTAATTTTTATTCCTGGGACATATTCCATAGTTAAAATCTGCAATGACATCAATGGTGTTAATATTCCATTATAATTCTTGGGGTATTGTAATATGCCAGTCTTAAGTTATTAAACAGTCCTAAAATCAGGTAGTCATGAAAACAGGACCTGAGGTGTAGTGCACTCCCAATATATTTTTGGTACTTTGACATAATCCATATTTTTGAAATTCTCGGCAAATAGTTCAGCATTTTCACCTTCTTTTGTATAATCTATTTCCTGAAAGTGGTTATGAAATATTGCAATTTGCAATCAAACAAGTACAATGAAACTGTGGAAGCAGTGAGACTTGAACAATTAATAAAGATAATTGTAACAAAATATGGTATTCAAAATTTAAAAGAATGACACTTTAAACAGAGATTTCGTATAGAAACCCTTAAATTAAGTCAGAAGTTACACACTATTTTTCATTTTTCTTGAACATGTCAATCTTATTGAATTATTTCTTGAAGATCAGGAATTTTTGAAAAGGGTGAAGAGATCATCAGGTTGAACCACCAATGAACAATAGGAAAGTAATGATAGCTCGATAATTTTTACTACTATTTTATATGCCAAAAAGTAAATCGGGAAATATTAAGCAGGTGCAAACATTGGGTATTTGTATGGATGTCTGTTTTAGGACATTATTTTGGAGAATAGAGAATTTATAGGTAAATTCGTTAAGAAGAAAAACCTCATAAAGGACATTTGCACATTCATCGTATATAGCAACCCAATCTCTCTTAGCACCATCTGACTTTGGATCGATTTTTTGAAGATACTCAGCAATGACCTGTTGACATAATTGATTTAGCATATTTCACTCATCAATATGACATAATAATCTCAATCAAGTGAATATCAAATTGGCAAAGTTTCTCTTACTGTAAATAATAATAATATACAATGTAGTAATGAAAACAGCAAAAACACTAATAGACGATGAATAGACAAAACATCACAATGTATTTGCATATTGACTGCAGAAAAAATAAACCATTCAAACAAATAATTAATACTCTGACCATAAGATAATGAAATGAGGTGGTAAAATAAATTGAATGACTAAGAGTTTCCATGTTCTAAATATCAGAAACTAAAAGTTACACAGATCAATATGGCCTCTAATCAATGGAATTGAAAAAATAATAATGATTCAATAAATATCTAACCCCTTTTGTTTGTTAATCTCTAAATCTACTTTTGGGGTTGTGAGTTAGAACATTCATGTCCTTTCTTATATAACGATAAGACTTTTGATTAAAACTAATTAGCATGCCAAAACGTTAATATATATTTGTAAGTTGTAACTACTAAATAAAGATTTTCGATAATTTACCCTCCATAATAAATACTCAGTCAGATTCTTTAAGCATTGTCTTGCCAATCCGGTTTTACAAAAAAATTACTCTCAATCAATCAAGAAACATGATACATAATTACATATAAATAAAAACGAATTAATAAGTATTCATTTAAAAACAAAAATGAAATAAAATATCACAAACCCTCAGATTCTTTAAATCAATATCAAAAAGATCTTTCAGATCAGGCCTTTGCACTTTAATTACAACATCCCGACCCTTGAAAGAAGCCCGGTGCACCTGACCTGAATAGAAAAAAATAAACCTTTTGTAAAGAAAATGAAGTAAAGTAGTTACCATTATCTATCTGAAAGCAAATAATCAAAATTATTACCAAGACTAGCAGCAGCAATGGGCTCAAAATCAAATCGGTCAAATTTGTCACTCAAAGGAACTCCAAGCTCTTTTTCGATTATAGCCATTGAAGTTTCAGAAGGAAATGGAGGAACTTGATCCTAGGAAATTCAATCAACTTACAACATCAAAAAGCAATAATTTATAACAAAGGAAACCATCTAAACCTTGCATTAAATCTAATGGAGTTTTACTCTAAATTTTCTAAAAATTTAGTTTTACTACATAACAAACTAGAAAATATCGATGAAATAAGAAAATCATATATAATAAACTAACAAAGACCTTTCATATAGGGAAAAAGTAGAAAACCATTTAAATATGACATACTTAAAAAATTGACAGTTTTTTATAAAAACCACCTTTACTAAAATATTGGAAAAATCCATTATTACTGCCATCATTCATCAATGTGATTTAAAACACTAAATTATATTAAAATAGTTACAAGTTACTTAAGGAATGAAAAATAATAAAATTCAACATGTTCTATGGAAATTAGAAATAGAAACAATAAAGTGAATTATGTGAAAGCCATAGGACAACTTACAAGATTTTTACAAAATATCAACAAATGATGACTCTTGCTTGA
This sequence comes from Zostera marina, assembly GCA_001185155.1. Lineage (NCBI taxonomy): Eukaryota > Viridiplantae > Streptophyta > Magnoliopsida > Alismatales > Zosteraceae > Zostera > Zostera marina. The sequence continues at coordinate 185,740 of LFYR01000957.1, read as the reverse complement.
CTTTAAAATTTCATAAGATTCATCAAAGGGTTTCTCCATTTTAATGTTTAACATCATGTTTGACTTGTGGAAGTGATATCTTTAGCATGAAATGGCAAGGGAAAAAAAGACATTCTCTAATCCTTGATACCCATAACTGATGGGAATTTGGGAACTGGGCTTTCATTTGGGGAAATAGTTTTATGCATTACAACAGTATGCATTGTGCAGTGTCTTAAAATCATTATAAACAGAAGATGTGAAAAGGCAAAAACATAAAGCAATCCATAAATTTTAAAGAACAATCCAAACTCAACTCAATGCTTTCGTATCAAATTATCAATACATTCTGAGACTTTAAAGAACAAATATAGATTGAACTGAATAAGGATTTAAGATAAAACATTTAAGGACACTCAATATAGTTGATGAAAAAGCTCCACTATTAAAAATTAAAATTAAGTAAAATGTAATACTGTATCGTGAGTTGTGATAACTTACCTGAAGTTTTGACAGCTCATCGATATATTCTTTAGAAAGAATATCCACCCTTGTAGAAAACTGTTGACCTATTTTAATAAACGTTGGGCCTAATCTTAAAATAGTTTCCTTCAACCATTTTGCAAGAACTTTCCTCCTTTCAGTTTTTTTTAGCTCTGTCATACCCCCTGAATGATTTAGATGACACAACATTTGTTAGGGATAAAATTTATAGTCATAGCATTCTGAAAAATGACAAGAAACTTGCCATTACCATTTGTTAGAATTTGTACGTATTTTTTTTTGTATTAGGCTATTAGCAATGAACAAAAAATAATTTATCTGACACTTTTCTGATATCTATAAACCAAATACAAGTTACCTCGATATGAAAACTTTTGATTGTTAAGCCATGCCTTGAAAAGAAAAGATAACACAGAACCCCAAATTTCTAAAGTCCTCTGTATTGTTGAATAGGTTTTAAATTTATTCCATCGGCCACCAGGAACAACTGATACCTACACATCAGCACATGTGACTAAATTACTTATAGAACAATGTCTTTTAAGACTATTTAACGAGGTATCATGTATGTGCATTATCTGTGATCGAACTGAATGATTAATTTCATAGACCATGGTAATGAACTAAATATTTGAACAACAAGTGTCTATACCAGATCTAAAGTTATTAAATTATGATTTATTAAAGCCATCATTAAGAAAATACATGGTTTCTTTAAACAAAATATGACACAATCTCTACAAAAAATGCAAGTATTAGATAATCATATTAAATCATTCATGCAAAAAGTATAAAGACGAAAAATCCAATCCTTGAGCCAAACTCAGTTGATAATGGTCTAATTGTGGTTTCTACCAACAGTTAAAAGGGTGTTCAGTACCTTGGGTTGGTTTTCACCCTCTTTCTTGAACCAAGCTTCTTCTTGCCCAATCTCATCGATTGTCTTCTTTTTCTTCACTTCCACTTTTGTCGAAACTAAAACCCCATCTTTTGCCTCGTTCTTAGGATAAGAAGTAACTTGAGCCTCACCAACAACCTCCATTACTGTTGGCGTCTCATTTTCATTAGCATTACCATTACCATCACGATCCTTGTCGGCCAAATTGGCTTTCACAGATCCGTTTCCATTCCCATTTACATACGCACTCAATCTTCCATTCCCATTCAACCCATATGAATCCAATTTCCCTTCCACAACTTCCTTCTCGCCTTCCTCGACACCTACGACCGATCGGCAACAAATCGGACTATTTCGTCTCTGTCCCTGCTTCTTTCTTTGTCCTAAAACTCCTAGTCTAAGTACAGGACTTCTACGAATTGCTCCACTCCCAGAGTCCAAATGAAGTACCCCTACCTCCCATGTCCCGGGAGACAATAGCGAAATCGCCATTCCTAAACCCAGGCGCAACTCCTTGAATTAAAACCCTAATTTCGAATTTCAAAGATAAGAGATGTGATCAGTTGAAGAGGAAGAGGAAGAAAAGGAGAAGAGGAAAAGCATGGAGACAGAATAGAATAGTCAATAGAGGTGTAGCGGGAACCCAAGTGTTACTACTGTGATGCTGCTTTCTGGCTGTTACTTACCCACGTGGCATCATTGGAAGATGAGAGATACTCTCGTGTACGAATCTGATTGGTTTCATCCAGTTCCATTGGGCCCCACATCACCCTACGCCGCATCTTTTCGGATCCTTTCGTCGGACCCACAACGGCCCTAATCTTTGGGCCTCTTTGGTATTAAAATAGGGAACGTGGACAACTAATATCCACTTTTTTTTTAAAGAATTAGCCAAAATAGATTTCGACCCAATTAATAACAACATCAATCCATATATGTATGTATTTGTTTATTAAACGGATTATCCATATCCGTTTTCGGATATTAAATTATAAATTTCTATTTGGATAAGCAAAAGGGCAAAACCTTGTACATTATTGAGTGTTGACATTAAATTAACAACATAATCTCTCTCTATCTCTTAATTATCATTTATCATGCCTTAATCTAAATTAACATTAATTATTATTCAATTGCATCAACCAACCATCAAGACAGAGGAAGAATTCACCGGCTATTAATGGTTGCATCCATTTCCTCCAACACCTTCAAAGCTTCATTCAACTCTCCCGACTTACATAAGCTGTAAATTATGATCGTGAAGGTGACCCTATTAGGCTCACACCAGTGTATCTTCTTATTGCTTCCCATATCTCTAAACAATTTGAGAGCTGCCTGAGTATCTCCCACACAGCAAAGACCGTTGATCAGGGTAGTATAGGTTACAACATCGGGAAAGCACCCTAATTTATCACACATCTTCTCAACAAGAACACTGGCTTCGTCGACTCTCTTTACGCCGCAAAGACCTTTGATCAGAGTAGTATAGGTTACAACATTCGGAGAACATCCAAATTTATCATGCATTTTCTCAACAAGAACACTGGCTTCATCAACTCTGTTTATGCAACACAAACCTTTGATCAGAGCATTGTAAACTACAGGATCGGGACAATGGCCGTTTTTAAGCATTTCTCCAAACACTCCAAATCCCAACTTGACGGTGTTATCGTTCTTGCTCTTGCAACACCCATTGATTAATGTACCATATGTGATGACATCAGGGCCAAATCCTGTTTGAGGAAATATCGAAAATAAATATGTGGCTTCTTCAAGCTTATCAGCTTGGCAGAGACCATGGATGAGGGAATTTAGTGTTATAATACTGGGCGTGATGCCATACTTGAGAAGCTTTGTGAAAATTCCAAATCCCATGTCGAAGTAATTGTTCTGAAAACAGTAACTGATGATTGTGTTGTATGTGATCAAATCGGCTGAGCAACCCATATCAGACATTCTTCCTAATATATGGATTGCATCCAAGATTTTCTTTGATTTTAAAAAACCGTAAATTAGTGTGTTCAAAATCGTCATGTTCGGACTACAACCTGCCTTCATCAAACACCCGAGAACCGCCAATTCAGATTGAATTTCATCAATTTTACGGCAGCAACAGATAAGGACACTGTAAGTGACAGAATCCGGTGCAATTCCCAATTCAGACATTCTCTCGAACAACTCCATGGCATCCTTGATTCTACTATGTTTACACAACCCATCAATCAAACTGTTCAAAACCACAACGTTCGGACTCCAACCTCTTCTGATCAAATCACCAAGCACTCCCAACCCCAAATCCAAAAATCCCGAGCGGCAGAAGCTGTCAATGATAATCCCATGTGTATAAACGTCCGGGGAAAGAATATCAGCACCTAGAGCGGTCCTGTAAATCCAGAGCACACATGGGTAATCTCTTAATCTCTTGAGACGGGACAACAAAGTATTAAAAGACGAAATCAATGGAGGGGAGTTCGAACTAAGCATTACGTCGAACAGATTCAATGCAGAAGTGTTGTCGAAATTGCGGGAGTTACATTGGCTTTGGATGTAGGTATCAACCTCTCCATAAAGGAGTGAACTCTGGGACAGATGACGGTACGTACCTTTTCTTTGCATGCTACGAAATACTACAAGAAACAAAAGGATGGGTCTTCTTGGCTGGAGAAAGAAGAAGCCCATCAGAACCACGGAGAGAGAAGAAGAAAACTCCAATCCGAAAAAGAAAAGAAGTGTGTCTGTCTGTGTGGATGAAAATAGAAAACCGGAAACCCCACCCGGCACTCGCTGTGAATCTCCGATCAACGACGGTGGAGTATGGAACAGTGGAGATGGAAGGAGACGGTCTGAATAGAGCTCGAAAACATGAAACTTTTAGGGGGGTTTTAGAAGATCGAGTTGAAACTTGAGTTTGGTAGGGTTTAGACTTTGAAGAACGATTGTGATGGTGTGGAGGAAAATACAAGTCTATTATTTTTTTTTTAATTTGAACGGTTCGTTATAAAAGAATAGGAATGAACGGGTGAGATGATGCTTCGCTGTCAATGATCTCAGTTAATTCCTTTATTGATTTCTTTGTTACAAAGAAAGGGATTTTATTTTTAATTACAAAAAAAAAAATATATATAATATTTTTTTGGGTTGTTGGGTTCTTTCTTGTCTGGATATCTATTCCTCTTCTTGTAACTGAAAAGCGAGGATCCCCGTCTGGTTAATTTTGATCTCTTTTCTGACTCTCCGAGCTCACAGAGATCTGTAAGGGAGTGTTGCTATTCGCCCGCCGTCTGCCTCTCCCGTGTATCTAGAGCATAGTGAGTATCGCCGCTGGGGCTACATCGATGTCAATGCTGGATGCGTTTTTTAACAAGGCGGGTTTCTTCAAAGCCGCAAAATGGTTCGTTTAAATCCACTTGTTTGATTTTTCTGTGGTTGTTTTCTGATTTTTTTTCAATGCTTTTGTGGGATCTGAATCATCAGATGAGATTATTTATGTAAATCAACTATCAATTTTTCTGTTTATCAGCAAGACACTTCTGAAGCTAACCATACCGAGAATAAAATTGCTGAGGAATCGGAGGGACATGCAGCTCAAACAGATGCGCAAGGAGATCGCCAAGCTCCTCGAGATTGGTCAGGAGGCCACTGCGAGGATCAGGGTGAGTGATGGTTCTCTATGGGAACTCTTTTATTGGTATTTTAGATGTTTTTTATGTGTGGACTGTGGATTGGCATTTGGTGATCTTAGTTTATTATGTTTTTATTTTTATTTTACTTTTAAGTATAGGTAGAACACATAATCAGAGAAGAAAATATGATGGCTGCGCAGGAGATCATTGAATTGTATTGTGAGCTTATTGCTGTTCGTCTCCCTATTATAGAAACTCAAAGGTACTTTTTTTTTCTTTTTATAAATGGTTTTTGTTTATTCTTTAAAGACTGTTGGTTAATTCAAGATACACACATGGTTAGGATTTAGCAGATTTTTTTTCCGAATGATTTATCTTTTGTGATCTTTTTGTATAACTTCTTTTATTAAGAAAGTTCGAGTCTTCGTTAGAAAAATAAAAAACATTAGGAAAATTTTGAATAATATGGAACTGTGGAATTATATTAATTCCAGATCATCTTGTAGTTCAAGTATGGAGGGAGACAAATGTAAGATAGGAAACACCTTGGAGTCATGGTGTTTACTTTACGTCTTAGATATTAATATTATCAGTTGATTTGGAACTTTTCTAGTTGCCCAATCTGCCTATTGAAAATTTGAAACCAGGGCCCAATCCCACCAACTTCTGTTCATGGTATTTTTTCCGTCTTGTACCTCTCGGTGGATCACTGCCTCCTTATGTTGATTTACTTGTTTGTCTTTCATTGTATTTGGAGGTTTCTGTCTTCTCATACAATTTGAATTTAAATCTCTGTCTGTATATTTATTATATAGATTGTTTTCCTCTGTTACTAATTATGATGATAATTTCTCTCTGATTTCTCCTTCTAATGCATACAAATTTTAGTTGATTTTGTTACTCTTCTGTACTCACTACGATGATTCACAATTTCATATACATGGTCTTAAAATAGAGGAGGGTCGTAAATAATGCTACATATATGTCAGTTGAGACTTAGAGTTGTCATCAGACATCGATAAATAAGCCTTTTATTTTGTCAGAGCCTCAGAGATTATTTTGATCTGACGATCCGTTTTCAAGATTAACCATTGATTGTATGTACGTACAAATTTTTTTGATTATTCATCAGCATGTTAGCTGATAACTTTGTTATGTTTGTTTCATTTATATATTCACAATTTTATAAATTACGACCAAACACTAGTTCAGTGATGCACTAAACCCTAAACTCTTTCTGTTATGCATCATTTAACAATATTCATTATTGAAAGTGACTTGCTTTATGATTTATGATATTCAGAGAATGCCCAATAGATTTAAAAGAAGCAATCTCCAGCATCTGTTTTGCTGCTCCAAGATGTTCGGACTTGCCTGAACTGCAACAAGTCCAAATACAATTTGTCGGTAAATATGGCAAGGAATTTGTCGCTGCTGCTTCTGAACTTTTACCTGATTGTGGCGTTAATCGTCAGGTTTTGTTGATTACTTAATTTACTTGATTTTCATTAAACATTTTCAAAAAATAATAATAGATATATTTATTTACTTTTAAACGATTAAATTCTCTTTTAAGCCAGGTAATTTATTTTATGATCCATTAATTTCTGTTTATGCCTGATTCTTCTAGATAGTTGAGTTACTTTCTGTTCGTGCTCCTTCGGTGGATGTGAAACTCAAGTTAATGAAAGAAATTGCTGAAGAACACAATTTGGACTGGGATCCATATTCTACCGAAACTGAATTTCTCAAACCACATGAAGATCTACTGGTAAGTAGAAAGTAGAAATCATAAAGTTATTCTTCTATCTTCATAATATAAGTTCTCGTCTAACTCTGACTTGACGACTACTATTCTCTATCAGAATGGTCCTGGTTCCTTTATCAGCGGATCTTCATTGTCCATCCCCAAGGAAAAACACAACGAAACATTGTTGAAGTCTGAATCAGATGATGAATTGGATATCTTAGATCTTCCAGAAGTTCCAAAGGTTCAACCAACTCATGATGCTTCTGTTGATTCAGAAACGCATAATATGGTAAATTTTAGCCCTGATCCACCTTTTGAAATGCCTCAAGACTTGCTAGCTAGACAATCCCATGACGAAACTTCAAAATCCACCAGAGATAGTATTCCACGTCATGACCCCAGCTTGGAATATAATGTGCTTAAATCAGCAGAAGATATGCCACCCACTGTTTCGCCTCATACACCATCAAGCTCTACGACTATTTCCCAAGATGTAAAGCAGAACATACCTTTTGTTTCCTCCTCTCCACCACACATCACACCTATGAATGAATCTGCAGAAACTGCTTCAAATGATAAGACAAAAAGTGGAGACCTTGGGGGCTTGAATGATGTCATGAAGGCTGCACGAATTGCTGCTGATTCCGCCGACCGTGCTGCTGCGGCTGCTCGTGCAGCAGCATCTCTTGCAGAGGTTAGAATTTCGGAATTTGATGTAAAGAAAAATGTGCATGACTACAAAAATGGAAGTGAAGTAGAAAGGGATATTTCAAATCATCCTATCTCCCTGGAAAATAGCATAGCAGCTCTCTCTCCTGAGACATGCAAGCCTGAACCTGAATCCCTAAACACTTGGGATCATATGCAACAGCAACCTTCGAGGTCTTTTGATGATGCCCTTTCTCCCAAGACATCCAAATTGGAACCTGAATCCTTTAACAATTGGGATCCTACACAGCAACCTTCAAGGTCTGCTTCTTTGGATGATGATCCATACTTTTCATATCCAAATTTGTTTAGCCGTCAGAACTCACAGCTCAGTCCAGATGTTGGCAAGTAATCTTTAGGTCGTCCTATTACTTCCCCGGTGAAACTGAGGTGTTCTTCCTGTCATTATGATTTATGCTGTCTGTATTTAAGTAGATGTAAATCGTATTTGAATTCAAAAACTGTAATTTCTGGATTTGTTGCTGCTTGTGTATTAATTTTCTGCAACTATGAATAATAAATGAAATCTTACGCTTATTGTAACCAGAAACTTAATTTCTAACTTCGATAAAATAACCATGCTTTAAATTAAATAATCGAAAGTCAAGTCGGCATTGTTTGAAACATGCTTCATCTTTTTGGTAGAAAAAAAAACTGGGAATAGAGCATCCTTTAAGTTGTCTTTCGACAATGAAGCTTTATTGTTTTGTAAAGTCATTTAATATCCAAACACCGGTAATCTTCCCACCTTGTTCTGAACATCTTGCAAAAATTGATTTAGAGAGTTTCTCGTCTTTCTAGAACCCAGCAAATATCTCTGTTCATCTTTCTAAATTGTGCAAAAACAACAAATAATTTACGCAATATTTGGTTCCCTATTTGGCTATTTGCCGTATCAAATCAAAACACATATTAATTAGCTTTGATTATTCGGCTATTGCAACCTGCAATGTGTAGTTAGCAATTACATAAAATAGTTTTTTTTCAAAAAGTTAATTTTTCTCATTGAATTAATGAAAAATGATACAATTAAGAATCAATTGAAAGAAAAAAAAAGAGAGATGAGTTGTTAGTTGTTACCCATCTGCTCCCTTCTATGATCTATTTGAAGACTGAAGTAGTGAACTAGATGAAGTGTTTAAGTCTTAAGTGTTTAAGACTTAACTAGGTGTAGTTTTTATTTTCTTGGATTTTTGTTAGAAAAATAAAATGAAGATTTTGTTCTACAATAATTCAAGAAAAAGAAAAGTCACAAGATATTCATTTAGATAAAAAAAATATACTGAGACACAATCCAGTGAAAAAGAGAGCTAGAGGGAAATCGTTCGTCTGTAAAGAACTTGATCGTCGCTTTCATCTTCATCGTCGTCGTCGTCTGAGTAACCACAAGTTCTAGGCATCTCCAATCTCCCACCCATGCAGAATGACGGCCCTGCAGTCTCGCTTTCTATTAAATTTGCCTCCAATCGTTCCTCAAACCTCTCATCACTACAATTCAAAAACCAAGCCAGGCTAGACTTTATCCCCTTGCCGGAGAGCTTCCGATACCGAGGCTTGATTCTCGATTCCAAACTGTAAGTCAGATACTCCGGGAACTCCACAATCTCTTGGATTGATCTCTGCATATCACTCTTTAGAAAATAGAAGCTATTCTTCATCAGCTGAATCTGTTGTGCTAGGATTTGAGGACACCTGACGATCATCTTTGCTACTTCCTCCGCCGGAATACCACGTCCTCTCAGGAATTCGACTGGCTTCATAATCACACTCTGGTTTAGACTGACGATTTGGGGCATTTTTTCAATCACCTTTGCGAATCCATCGGGATCGATTTTGAGCTTTAAATTGAAAAAGTATTGCTGCGACGACAGTTTGGCTTTCAGAGGTAAGCCTAGAATTTGGGGGTATTGTGCGATCACCGACGGCACCTCCTCCCGCCGTATACCGAAGCTCATCAACGTGTCGACGTTTGGTTTCACCGTCTCCTCGCATTCATATCCAAGCAAATAAGGTCTCTTCTCCAACATTCTCGCCACGACCATCTTCGGCAGATGGAGCGAGATCAAGTATTCGACCAGAGGTTTAATCATAGTACCGACGCGCATACCTAAAAGATAAGGGTATTGTGTCACCATCGGGCCGATGTCTCTCGGACGAACTCCGATGCTCACCAGATATGCCACCGACGTGCTCATCGTTCCCTCGAGTTTGAATCCTAGCAATTCGGGATACTTGTGGAGAACGAATGGGATGTCGATTCTCTCCACGTCGAGACCTCTGATGAAACGGATCACCGGAACAAGCTCTACCACCACGCTCATGTGGAGCACCTGAGGGTAATTCTTGATGAATTCCCCCATTTTCGATCTCTGCACGCCGACCTTCTCCAAATAACCTAATACGGGGATCATGTTCTTCCGAACGCTGCAACCCAGCATCAATGGATATTCGTTGATATCAGTTATGGTAAGACCTAGTTTCTGAAGGAATTCGACTCTTTCCCTCATCACATCCACGGTGGAAGGTAGTTCTAGGTGCTCTATCTCATCTGGTATGATCCCGAGACTCTTCAGATAATCGGTGATGATAACTCGGGAGACGAGCTTTTCCTTCCGTCCTTGTATCACTCCCCAGGTTACAGTCGGCATCTCGTACTCTGGGAACTTATCCACCTTCGATGAAAACGATCGATTTTGAAGAATCGAAAAAGAAACGATATTCCCAATCCCCCATAGGACGTCACTTCTTCGGCGATCGATCGGATTGGTATCATCATAATGACCGGGGATTGGTGAATGGGAAGGGATTGAAATGTAGAAACAGGAGGGAGTGGATGCGAGAAAACGGTTTCTACGGAGAAAGGGGATCATCGTTTTGGAAGAAAAAAAGATAACTTTCCGGAGAAGGTTGAAGTTGCAAGAACTGCCGATGGAGAAGCAACTTGCCGGAGACAAAGAGACGACGGAGGGAGAGGAAGAGAAGAACTGAAAGTAGTCTGAAAAAATTAACAGTCGTGTTCGTGATAGTGATGTAGGGTTTTAGATTAGTTATTTTTTTGTTATAATCTCGACCATTGATTACTGATATTTTTTAGATATCCTTTTCACCCCTTCATCTTCACCGTCCACTTCACACTGCTAACAAACATCCACAAGTCTCCGTCATCCTAAATCGGAAAGGAAAAAATGCCACCAACGTCGACCTCTTCTTCCTTCTCCGTTCCACCCCTTCTCCCACTCTTCTCACCAAAACCCCAATTCCTCCCCAATACTCTCCCAATACGGAGAGGACGATCCATTTCCGCCGCACCGAGTATCGGTGTTTCCACACACCAACCCCATCCGAGGAAGAACCGAAACAAGAAGAGTGGCGGTCGTGGACGGAGAGAAGGTGGTGTTGGGCTATCGGAGGAAGAGGATCTTGTGAAATTTATTCTGAGCAAGTCTGATGGAGATGAACGAAATAAGCAGCAGCCACTGGTTACGAGATTGAATAAGTATGTTAAGGTGATCCGAACCGAGCACTGTTTCTTGCTGTTCGAGGATCTTGGCAGAAAGGACAAGTGGCTACAGTGTCTTGAGGTTCTTACGATTAAATCCTAAATTTAAATTTTAAAGACATGTTTTGAATGTTCGATCTTATTTATCTTATGTTCCTGTCTATATTCAATCTCTAGGTGTTTAGATGGATGCAGAAGCAGAGATGGTATGTAGCAGATAATGGAATCTATTCAAAGTTGATATCTGTAATGGGAAAACAAGGACAGATACGAATGGCGATGTGGTTGTTCACTGAAATGAGGAGCAGCGGTTGCCGTCCAGACACCTCTGTTTACAATTCGCTGATAACAGCACATCTACATTCGACAGACAAAGTGAAAGCTTTATCGAAAGCTTTTGGGTATTTTGAGAAGATGAAGGGGATTGAAAGATGTCAGCCCAATGTGGTAACTTATAACATTCTTCTTAGAGCTTATGCTCAAGCAGGCGATTCGATGCAGGTTGAGGCATTATTCAAAGATCTTGAAGCGAACAGTATTGCTACTCCTGACATCTACACCTACAATGGTGTGATGGGCGCTTATGGTAAAAATGGCAGCATCAGAGAGATGGAAGCCATGCTTTTGCGGATGAAGAGTGGTGATTGCAAGCCCAATGTGATCACATTCAATCTTTTGATCGATTCGTATGGTAAAAGGCAGGCGTTCGACAAGATGGAACAGGTGTTCTTGAGTCTGGTTCGATCGAAAGAGAAGCCAACGCTTCCCACATTCAATTCTATGATCATAAACTATGGCAAAGCCCGACTAAGAGACAAGTCAGAATCTATTTTCGCAAAGATGAAGAATATGGGTTACACACCAAGCTACATCACATATGAAAGCCTGATCACTACATATGGATATTGTGATTGTGTGTCAAGAGCTAGGGAGATTTTCGACGAAATGATCAGTACTAAGAAGGATGTCCATGTTTCCACACTGAATTCGATGCTCGACGCTTATTGCACCAATGGTTTGCCCAATGAGGCCGACCAACTTCTAGAAGAGTTCAGCAGTGGTAAGAAAGGTGGGCTTGTGCCAAACTCTTCGACATATAAACTACTCTACAAAGCGTATAACAAAGTAAATGCGAAACAACTTGTTGAGAAATTGGTGAGGACAATGGACGAGCGGGGCATTGTGCCAAATAAGAAATTCTTCCATGAAGCTTTGGACGATTTTCCTCGGTCATCCAGAAATACTAGATCGAAATCAAGTATAAGTACTAGTTCTTCACAGGAAAGGGCAAGTGATGTGGCGACAAGGTTGAGAACTGCGGCATCCAGCAATCCACCAGCTGCATGACCAAACATGGCATGTCCTACAAATCTTCAGGTCACATCTATATTAATGTCATTGAAAGGTTAAGGATTCAATGTACAGCATTTATGATCCATGTATAGCTGTTAAGAGGAGTAGAAGTGATCCTGCCAGTAGAGAGGGAGCCTGAGATTTATGGTACTTGGTTATTTTGGCTTTCATAAACAAACAAGTTGGGATGTTACTTGTTGCTGATGTCGATTTGACTGAGCCACGCCATCCTCTTGAAATCGTGTCCAGTCTTATTTAGATTCAGATACAATCATACAAATACTATTACTATCATTTATATGAATCCATTGTCATTAATATTCAAATATTATTTTCGAACAAAAGTAAATTGGTAATAAACTAATAATTGTGTTGTAGACTATAGAGTTTAAGTGTTTTTGTTAAACTTTGGTTTTTAATTATAATGCATCGTCTATTATTATTTTTAGGTTATCGCAGTCAAGATCTTTTTACGATTTCCTTCAAACTTCTTTATTCTTGATTTCTGGAAGTAAGCTCAGATCTTGTCGATCTTTTTTCTGTATATCTTGCTTGCTTCTGTATTACTTTTGTGAGAAGACAGTTTATTCAAAGATATAACGAACTAAAGAAAGTTTGTAATGTGAAGGACTTATGTCATATTCAGTGAATCTATAGGGTTTTTATGAAATAAACCGTTGCGAGGTCTAATTTGACGGAAAAATTTGGGTATAATTGATTTACGATTTTTCAGGATTTTACTTTTTATTACCTCGATTTTGTTCAGTTATTCTTCACTTTGTCAATTCGGTGGCCATAAAAGCGAAGCTAGATTATCGCCATTGATTTCGTCGTCAAGTTTGGGTATTTACCTGGCTAGTTAACTGTATGATCATGGTGCGTAGATGAACGATTTCAATCTCTCAAAATTACATTTTCGACCATTCTTTCTATATCTTTCCTGTAATTGTTCTATTTGATACAAGACTCTTAATCAGTACTTGTCCTGTAGGAATCTGTGAATAATTCAATGGATGGATGCGATGATATTCAAGGTGTGCTTAGCACTGAGGTCAAATCCTTTTTTGATTCAGCTCCACCACTCAAAGACTATGACCATTTTTCTGAAAAGCTAAAGCTTTTTATAAGTCAGAATTTTCAGCGTTCAGGCAAGAACATATCTTATGAATCCTTTTACATATCTTTTCTACTATGCAAGGATGATTGGAGAGAAGAAATAGTGCAAGAAAGTGTCCGACGGAAATAATCGCAAAAAACAGATTTCAATTCCAATTCCATCCCCAATTACATTATATATTTATATTATTAATTGAGCTATTTGCATAACTACTTAATATTATTTTATATTTCTATCTATAGACTCAACAGTTTTACCCAGTACCATTGTACATTTTCTTTCAGAAAACCAGAATTCTACAAGGATTGTCTGTGTAACTTCAGGAGGAACTACAGTACCACTTGAGCAGCGTTGTGTGCGGTATCTTGATAATTTCAGTTCAGGACATAGAGGAGCAACATCCACAGAGTATGTCCGTCAGTTTTACATTTAATGTTTGTTTCAAGTTTCAACTTGCAGAATGTCTGATAGAGGAAATCTGCAGGTACTTTATAAAATCTGGATATGCAGTTATATTTCTCTATCGGAGGTGTAATTCTCTCTTGAGCATCATTGTCTAATAAATTTATAATATTAGATGTCGTCTGTAGAACACAATTTTTTCAGAAGTAATTAGAAGTCGAATTATTTTTTACAGGGGAACATGCCAGCCCTACAGTAGGAATCTTGGTGAAGAAACTTTCCTTGAATATTTTGAACCTTCCAAGGGTACTGAAATACAAGGTTTGTTTTGGAACATTATTTCTATAGTATCTGAAATATTTAGATTCCTCTAGATTCTCATCCATCATCGTTCATGATGTAGTACGCCAATCGCACGATGAAGAAGTGAAGAATGCAGTCAGAGATTACCACACTGTATGCTATAACTTTTCATTTGTTTCTACCCAGAAGATTTTTTTGATGATGCAAATTCCAATTTCAGGCTGCTGAAAAAGGGATGCTTCTGAAACTTCCATTTACAACTATCTTTGAATATCTTCAGGTCTCGCAGTTTTTCTTTTTTAATGTCTCTGATTTTTTCCAACAATGAAATTTCAAGTTTTTTTCTAATTTTCAAAATAACACTGTCTAAATCCATTTATTAAACATGTGAATATTTTTCCAGCTACTTGGGAGTTGAGATATATATTTTTATTTATCAGTTTTTTAAAATTAAATTAGAAGCAAAGATAGCATCGAGTCGCTTCTGATTTTGATTTTCACAGAGCTCCATGAGAACTTGCATTGTTAATCCACTCGACAGATATTTTATTTTCTGTGTTCTTTACAGTAATTGGTGATATGCAATTCTTATTTAATAGTAATAGTGCCTATTTGAAGCAAATACACTCTAGATCATAAGATCAGTAAATCACTAGGGCACTCTTAAATCAATGCTATTTTGTTTTTTTCCCTAAAATTTTTAAGATGACTAATTCAGATCTGAAAAGTAATCTCAAGCAATGCACAAAAGTACCTTTTAACGTGATTCGGCTCCTATAACAAACCTGCGTCCACATGGTGTATTGATTGATGGTAGAAGATAAAAAAATTAGGTTACAATTGTTAGTTATCTTAGGCCTCAAATCCCAAGATAACTGACTAATTCCAGCCTACTTAGCATAAGTCACATTAAATGCTAATGCCGCTTAAATAAACTAATGAGAAATATTTTCCATACCCTTTAACACCAGAAGCAACAATTAACTTCAACACCAAGAACAGCATAAATTCTGGCAGTTAGAAATTGTTCTAAATTGCAATAATTTTACGCATTTATTCATTAAAATAAATTATTCCAGCCATTCACTATATTAGTTATTTAGTTTAAATTTCAATGATTTAAACGAAAGACATTGTAATAATTAACTAAAAACCCCAAATTGTAATTTTAAGGATGTGTAGTAGATAAACTTAAAAAGACCTAATACTCAATTTAACGCAAGATCGAATTATGTTTATTATGCTAATGCATCATTATATTATGATTTATGACTTGTAATTATGATTTTGTTCATCAATTTTCATCCTTCATGCAGTTGCTAAAGCTAGTGGCTTTATCTATGAAATGTATTGGGTCAGGTGGTATTTTCTATCTTGCAGCTGCAGCATCAGATTTTTTTGTGCCCTGGGACAGCATGGTAAGCAAAAAGTTGATCCATTTTTTAAAATTTGTCTTGGAGCACAAGTATTTTTTATGTGACTGACTAAATCTTCATTTATTGAATGTAATCGGTCAATATTGGAATTCAGAATTCAGAACTCAATTTCTTTCATTATATATTCAGGACCTGGATTCAGGACCTGGATTCAAATAGCATTATGATTAAAAATAATTGGTCACAATTTTGTTCATTCTTTAATTTTTATCTAGATGATGCTGATACGAAAAAATGTTTGTTAAATGACAAAAAGATTAGCCAGAAATACTTGATTGACTAACTGTTAATTTTCCAGGCTGAGCACAAGATTCAGTCATCAGGTGGTCCTTTGGACATGAGACTCATCCCTGTACCAAAATTGCTTTCAGTATTGAGGAATGAGTGGGCTCCTAGTGCATTTTACATATCCTTCAAGGTTGGTTTTTTAGCCTGGTAGTTTCTCTCATTATTGACTGTATCTGCTACATGGTTATTGATATTTGTTACACTAAAATCAACAGCTGGAAACAGATTCTGAAATACTTTTGAACAAGGCTGATATGGCATTGAAGAAATATGGAATGCATGCAGTGGTTGCTAATGAGTTAACAACCCGTAAGGAGGAAGTTGTTGTTGTTACAAGCAATAAGAAGATTACTGTTCGTAGGTGTCACCAGGATGAAGATGTGGAAAAACCTCTTATTGAACTCCTAATAATGCAGCACTCCCAGTATATTCAGCAGAAGCAGCTCGGCAATGCTTATTTAAGTTGATTCCAATGTTGAACATGATAGTCATTAAGTAGTAATCCGATTGCTTAAACTAAGTACAAACATTATCTTAGAGAGAGGGATGTATTACAAAACAATGCAATGAACATGCTAAAAGCAGTAATTTTTTGATAAGAAATATATCTGAAATTGGAAAAATATACACTATTCCTATCATCATCGCCGTCAACTGTTTCCACACTAAGTTGGTGAGTACACTATTGCCAGACATTATACAACAGAGATAAATCATCAAATTATTGGTGAAACTGAAGAATAAATGGCTAAAATATACATCCATTGAGCATGATATTATGTTGCTTGACATGGACGGGCAGACCAGATGGAGCTTAGAGCCCAGAGGCGCTGCAAGTAATCGCCCAAGGCAAGAAGTCCTCGAGCAGCTTGTCGAGTGGTGAGAATCCGATTCATTTGCTGCAAACACTGTTGCCTAAGGTGGTCAGCCTGTTTTCATCCAGCAATCCATGATGGTAGTCAGGCCTTATTTAATGACTAAGATGTAACAAAGTACAAACATGGACATTTACCTGATTTACAAAGCTTACAAGAGCATCCAGCTTTCCCATAGCTGTTGTCATTTGTCCCATGTAAATTGGCACACTGGAGGAAATAGGAGGATCTGATGTTAGAGTCTCTGCCAAGGTCTGTTGAAGCTTATCCATCCCTTGAGAAAGAGCATCTTCAGCTTGCTGACATGATTGTTGAAGACTATAAACATCAGACACCTGTTGGTCCGTCAAAGGTTCTATCTGAGGACTTAAAACCTGAATGAACACAAGTTTAAAACAGAATGATTGATCGAACAATGGTAACAGTACATGTTTAAAAAAAATAAGAATGAAACTCTGACCTTTAGGAGTTCTGATGGACGAAAACCACCAATCCACAAGAAAAATCGTTCTGTCGCTGTTTTCCACATACCAGACATAAGGTAGAACACATCAGACTTAGCTACTGTGGCCTTCATCCTAAAAAGATTCTCATAATGACTCAATGCATTCTCAACAAGCATGTGAAGTTCTACATCAGATATGTGTTTTTGCAATGCAGTTCTCAATCCACCATTTTGTTTTTTTTGCTCTTCGACCCAGTGTGTATATTCCATCTCAAATGTAGCAACTCCTACATGATTGATTCACTTTAATAACCAAATTTATGAATGCTCAAAAATGAGAAATCTACATATATATTCCACAGAACATGAAAATACCAGAGTTAGCCACCCCAGATAATCCAAAACTGGAATCTCCTGAATCACCATTACTGGCTATGAATATACCCTGACCGGTGGCACAATCAGAATTCAAAATGTTGCATTAGAGGACAACAATATGTTTTTCAAACCATACAAAGGACACCTCCATTCAGTACCTGTTGCCTTGCCCTCTGTAACTCCTGCTCTAGCTTATTCAGCTTGATACGACCGGATTCAAGTTGTTGAACATATGCCTGATAAATTTTTCATATTTTCAATTGAATACTGAAATCATGACATGTTAATTGATTCTGTAAAAATTAACATATGTCTACCTTTTTCTTCAGACGACTTTTCTTGGCTGCTTCACGATTCTGTGCAAGACGTCTTAGTACCTACATGGTTGTTATTGAAAAAATCAGCTGAACACAGTCTTTATTTTGAAAGAAAGAAAATCACAAGGTGATGAATGAATGAAGTAAAACTTAGCAAGTTACCTTATCTTTAGGTTTACTTTGTTCATCATCATACTTGGTTGATGTTCCTACAGTCTCATGCGATGCATCTTCTAACTGTATAAAACGTGTAAATGATATAAAATAGAATCACAGATAAGAACAAGTCCAGGAGTCTCTTCGATCATTGTAAGTCTGTAATGGAGGAACTGTAAAAGATTAAAAGTACCCTACTATCAACTCTGGCCCCAGCTTCTAGTACTGAGGATGTTCCTGTATTTTCAAAGCTCTGTCCTTTAAAAGATTCAACCCACATACCCATCTGTTGGTTTGGGTCGTACATACCCATCTGTTGGCTCGGATCATACATACCCATCACCTGGTTTGGTTCATACATACTCATCCTTTTGGAGCTAACTAACTGGGAAGATGAGAAGCTCATATCAATTGATCTGTGTTTCAAAAATTCGAAGAACATGAATGATTAATTAGAATATAAAAAAAACATTCTTATCAATATCAATGGATTCTACAAAAAATTCTCATTTCTCCCTTTTTCTGAAACTACAATGATCAAACAAACAATCATCCACTGAACTCTAAAAGGAAAGAAAGAAAAAAAGAAAAGAAATCATAGTTTTTTTTAAGATGGTTATTGGGGTTTGTTAACTTCTGACGAAATGATAGCTGATAATTACTCACTCACTCTGTCTCTATCAGATTTGGTAACTATCTAAATTGCATAATATTTCATAGAACCAAAAAAAGAACAAGAATCTGTTCATCATAAATGAGTATCTGGTGAAATCTGAAAATTAAGAGTGAAGTACTGAATTCTTATAAATAAATGCGATTTTTTTGCCTCTCTTTTTCAATCTATAAGAAAACCGAATTCTATATATTCCAAAGTAAAAAAAAAAAACAGAAAGAAAGAAAGAAAGAAAGGAGGGGGAGAAAACACACAAAGCAAGGATGCTACCATGCTGAACACTCGATGCAGAAGAAGTACGCTACCAAAGGAATTGAAGTGACATAGAGTGATGAATCGGCAAAAGGTATGAAATAGAATCAAACCCTAATTTTCGTCATCTATCTTCTACCAGTGAAGTGGTCCACCTCTTTTTCATTCCATCTCCGATATCGTCGTCCCTCACTCCCTCGTCGTCGTCGAAGCAAACAAGTAAACTAAAGAAATAAATACATGTGAAATAAAATAGAAACGGCAGAAAACTATGTATGGCCACATTGGCCAGGGTCTAAACTTGGAATTACCCATGAAAAAGGAGGGCTTATTATGAATTATTCCAAACATAGTTATAAATAAATTAAGAGTCAACAAGGCAAAAAAAAAAAAACTCAAGGCAGATTTTAGAGTTAGTTGCTGTGGTCCGGATTTTACAGGTAGAAAGGAGAAATCTGGACCCGTTACGACAATTGACAAGTGTTATTTTAAGCAGGATTTTGGAACCCACGTGGTCCACTAAACATGTCTGTCTTTCCATCTGGTGGATGCTGACAGGGAATGCATGCGAAATTGCTGATGTGTTATAATATTCAGACATTCAGGAGTAAACATGAAACTACTCCTACGAAATATATTAAAGTTTCTGAAAATAATTTTAAAATAATCAGAAGGATAAGTCCATGTCATTATTTTACTTCTAAACACTTTTAAAATTATTTTGACTAATAAAAGATTGATTTCTTTGATGGATGATGCATTCAAGCTGACATAACCAATAATAGGCAGGCAATAAGATGAAGACACCATGAAGATGTTCGCAACTGCATTTCTATATAATATAGCAAAGTGTGAGCAATAAAGCCTCTGATTTTAACCCTCCTCACGGCTCTTGTCAAAATAAATGGATTGAGACCAGACAACAACTATTTTTGTTATTACGTACGTTTGAATTTTTTATTCTTTTATAGACATGGAATTAATTAACATTTATGCAAGCAATTATGCAGATGATGTGGATTATGGATAAACATGAAGTTGCACCGCATCTTCTATCTCAATAATCTCATCTGAACACTTACTATTTTTGAGGAGGAAAAGTGAGGAGGGACCAATGGACCCATGACATCGACCATGGATTCAATTAATGGCGCAAACACAACACCTGTACTGCTGTACACGTCAAGATAGATAGAAGAAATAAAGTTTTTTTCTTTCTAACTTTCTTTTTCTTACCAACAAAAAAGAGTTACAGGTTTATTAGATCGAGAGTGGCAAATATTATTAAAAAAACAAATGGATTGAGATTTGAGTGATCAATCATCATGGACATCTTATAGGAAATACATTGAATGGGAAAAGAAAAGAAAAAGGAGATTATTCAGATCGCATTCACTCCGAACATTCAATCATTGTCTTGATTTGGTCGGAGGAAACTATGTACACTATTTCGGTCTAATTATAGTATTTACAAACAAACATGCATACCTGTTTGCTGTATGTAACTTGCTATTTGGTGGTGGCATCAATGAACATTGCTCGAGTCCAGTGCTCCACATCCTCATTTTGGGATGGCGGTGGAGGGAACTTGGGGTGTTCTACTATATCCCATCCTTCGGCAAGGCTTTTTGAAGGACCAGCAGCGTCAATGCTGGAAAAGAGACTAGCTAGGGAATTTGCAAGATTAGGATCATTCATGCTTCGCTGTAATCATGATTTGGATTTTGGATTATTAATCATTATGAAAGGAGGAAAAAGTGGATCGAAGTATTCTGATTTTTAATAAATGAAATTAAGGAATATACCGAAGTCGGTGTCACATGCACACTGTCTGTCAAGCTGCTTGAAGAAATAGCTGAGTTCATATACCACACTGATTTATCTTCTGTCCTGTGAGGAACCTGTTTATTGGATCTGCAAACATTAAAACTTTTTCGTTTCAACTTTCAGTATTTTTCATGACAGGAAGAATAAAATGTGCTCAAAAATAGTAATTTAGGACCTAATCTCAAATTGCGTATTGAATAATAATAGAGTTATAATCCACATGGATCTCAAACAAATAAAACTAGCAAAATCAATATTCAAGTCAATTTATATCATTTATCCAACTTCCCAAATTGGCATATCACCCACCCATTCACTATAAATAAAATCAACATAATCATTGTACATTTGTATGTGCCCGAAAACTTGGTTTTATGATTATTGTCCATTTTGTCTTCAAAGGACAAATAAAGCTCTACAATCATTTATTTTATATCAAAGAGCAAAATAATCACAAATTTAAATATTAAGCTTATAAATGTCAAAACTTGGAATTTATAGTAACTATAACTATTTATATGGAATGGGATGTGTTAGTAATCGAGTACTAAAATGGTACACAGAATTATTATCGATGACATTATAACTTTCCTGGACCTTATTAAGACATGCACAGATATCTATTAAATGAAAATGAGGATCTCTTAGATGCCTTCAATAACAACTTCTGCCAGCCACTTCCAACTAAGGTTTCTGAAAATCACAACATTCAACCACAACTGCCATACGTTGTGCTTTGTTCCAGCCAATATTAAAAATACAGTTCAGTTTATATTTATATCTTAAGACTTAAACCCTAAAATATCTATATTGAATATGTACTTTGGAACATGAAGAAAGGCTTAGAAGGAATAACTTTCATATGAGTATGGGAATTGTATTTTTAAAATGCTTACTGCATTGCTCTGATGTCAGATTGATTTTATGTCCCTTAAATCAACTTAAATAAAAGTAAATTGGCTGGTTTAGCTAGGTGGAAAACAATGATGTGCATGTGTAACAGTGTAACTACTGACTACAGAGGGTGTGGGGAGAAGTAAAATAAAAAATAGATGAAGAAAATGGGAAGAAATTAATAAATACAATTTGAGGAAGAAATAAGCAATCATAAATAGTATACTAGTACGACACTGAGATATGTGAAAGATTAATATAACTACGAGTTTTTAACAAATTCACTAAATAAAAATATTTTTACAAACAAAATTTATAATGACAGCTCATTGATCAATGGATTAAAAAGGGAGCATCGAATTCTCTTTCGGACTTTACTAAAATAAGTAACATATAAAAGTGGCTGTCAATATGTTTATGTCTAATAATGGATATTAGAAGATTTTAGTCTTTAGAGATTCCCAATCTTCTCCTAACCATTTGTATTTTACTATTGTACCTTTTATCTTACTTATATAGGAGAACCGACATCTTGTGCTGTTGAAATAATCAGATAATCCAAATACAAATATATCTTCTCTAAAATTAAATCTCTTGCAGATCATCGAATAAATAATTAAATATTAAATAAATTACCAGAATATCGTGCACTGAAAAGGTAGAAAATATTTACCTTGCACATGCCATCTTCAAGGAAAGAACAGATCTAATTTCCTTAGAAGATGATAGAGTTGCTAGCAACTTCCCAAACGCCTCAAACGTTGACAAATCACATGGTAGATCCAAACACAATGAGTTATAGCAGTATGCTGTAATGCATGCCACACTTTTCTTTAGTAGTGATATTCCTTTTTGAAGGTCTTTCACTTTGTGTATTATTGATATTGAATTTGGAGAAGTAGAAGAATAGTTGAAACTACAACTGTCATTAATATCTAAGAAAAGTTTCCTTTCCGATTCCATCGAAGCAATGCCAAAATTATTGGAACTTCTATCTAACCACGAATTTTCATCAGTGGCAGAACAAAAAATTTGCCGTGGAATAAACAGTGGATATTCGTAGCTGCAATAGAAATATGCAAAGGTTATATTTCAATTAAAAAAATAATGGATTAAAAAGACTGGAGATGTATTTCAAACGAAACCTTTCAGATAAAGTACGGGCATCCCAGTATGACTTCCTCTGCCATATACGTGAGCATGAACCCTAAAGAAACATATCCAACCCAGGTGAATAGGAGTTTATAACATTGACCATATACAAAATGAAAATGAGTTCATTCTTCAACTATACACTGTATTAAACAGAAAAACTTACACCAAACCCTGAATTATGTAACGCAGGAGCGGCCAGGATTGGGACTACAATATTCAGAAGTTGTATAACATACCTGCAGTAATTAAACAATGTTAAAGCAAAAGAAAAAAGAAAAAAATTGGCAAATGGTAAACTTTTTATGTCATTGAGGATTAAACCCCCAGTTTCTGTATCACAGGAGTAGGTCTTTTTTACCACACTAAGTGGCTGAAGATAGAAAAAAATTATAGATTTTTATGATAAATACATAAATGTACAAAAAATATTATTATGAAATAGAGACTTGAATAAAATTTAAGAATTCAAAGTCTACTGGAAAAATATTAGGATTCGGAAATAATTGAAGCTTACTCCGTTATATCACATGTGAGTGTGATATTGTTACGGGTGGGGCACGTATTATTATCTTATGCAATAATCATATTAAAAGAAGTGAAAGAGCTTGAGTTTAACAAGCAAGTCAACATATGCTGAAGTTATATATATGCAGGTTAGCGTGAAATATGCTTAAATCCCCATTCATTGTAGCTCACCTTGCACCATGGATAAGAAAACATGAGAAAACAAAGATGTTTGCCATAGTGATACATCATCCATTTAAATTGCATTTTTGCATTTGTAAATTACATCAGTTAAGCTGTGTAAATATTTATTTATAAATTAAAGTACTAACCCTAGCGATGCTCCAAGCTGTTCAGATGGAACGGAGTGTGGATCAAGCCCTTTAGGTAAGCGTGCATTGCATATTTGATAATATGAGTCATTGGATTTATTTTTCTTTGCGTCTCCTTCTGACTTTACCTGGAAATATATTAAAAATATCAAAACAAAGATCATACAGGTATACCAAAGCGCCGCTTTTAAAACTACGATTGTACCAAAGTTTTGGAATGGTTGATTTTTCTAATTGGATATTTTTAGATTTAGAATATCTGATCATATTAAAAGTTTGGAACTAATCCTTAACAGGAATGTTTTGTATTATAATATATATTATTTTTTTAATTTTGACAGGTAACAAATATCTGAATATTTAAAATATTAATCGAAAATTCGGAATCAGATAATTTGAAATTTCCGGTTTAAATGTGACTAAACAAATTTGAAAACAATAATAAACTACTATTTCAAACTTAACTACTGATATAATAATGGTGACCTGTCAGCAATTACTTGGTGTGATGGTGAAAACCTCTTTAGGTGACACAAAAAGTTAGGGTTCAAACATCTCAGGCAAAATATTTACCATGATTCAAAAGTGATTGGTGATCAATGAGAATCAATCTATCAAGTATCAGCATGGCAATTTGCCATGAACAGCTTCAATGTGTGCTCTTCCACATCAATGTGGATAAAGGAAAATTGTTTTAGACATTGATAAGGATTGGTATGAGTTATGAAACAACTGAAAATGGGGTGGACTTGTATTGTGCTATACAATTCTTATATTATAGAAATAAAAATACAGTATAAGTTACTTAAAATTATAAAAGAATTTATCGCCAATAATAAAGTCCTCGTAACAAAATCATAAAAGTAACTTTGCAGCAATCTTATACCCGACGAAGTGGAAACAATTTGCATATTTGTTTCAAGACAACAGATTGCTTGTGTAAGCGCTCAGATGTTATTGCCATCTGCATTTAAACATCGATGGTAATGACTATCAAAAAAAGGATAAAAATAGAGATAAACAATATAGAGATAAAAGGAATAGAAAAAAAAGGAATACACTATCCGATTCTATTAGAAATATCTCTCTCATCTGTCTCATAAGAGTAGCTCATGGGTTCCTAAAAGAATTTTGTATTTTGAAGAATAATGATTTTACTATAGTACCAAACAGATTTTGTTATGTTACCAAATAACATCAAACAATTCTTACCGTAGACATACATTAAAAAGAAACTTTCAGAAAACCAATCTACCTTTATAAAATGTAGAATATTAAGTAATAACTTTCTATTTGCCTCGTCTCGGTATTTATCTAAAGATCCAAAAGAAAGAATTGATATTATGGATTCAAATAAGCATGTCTAAAGATGAACATTGTTGAAGTCGAATCCTCCTTCAGTTTCTCACTTGTAAAGTAGTCGACCACTCTTGAAAATGAGTGGTCGACCACTGCTAGACTGGAAATGATCTATTCCTAAGATCTGAGAATCAGATTGTGACAATGCAGGAGTGTGTGCAAACGCATAGTTGCCGCAAACCGCATAGTGCGGACGCAAACTTCTCAGAAGTATGCGGCCGCATAGTCCGCATTATTTTTCTTAAAAATACTGCAAATAAAATTTTAACTTACTAAGACCGAAATAAAATAAAGAGTAATTTTATTTTACTAAAAGAGAAATTTGGAAAAATAACTTACAAATCCTAGGCGTTGGGTATAAATAAGATTTGGATAGAATTTTTCAAGCAGTTCCATGCGATTCTTTTTTAACTGAATCAAATCAGAAATCTTTTGAGGTAGTTTGAAAATACAAGTGATATTTATACAAATGAGTTGTTATGTAAATATAGTGAATGACATAAAGTCACATAATAAATCTGATCTAGAATAAGATAGAATAAGTATACCGCAGTGAAAGCTGAATCAAGCAACTCATGATTGACTTTCAATTTATCTGATTCAAGGTCTATTTTAGCTTTTCCTGGGAGTAAAGTTAACGTCGTATGTAGAATATTAACAAGATTTAAATAAAAAAATAAAAAAAGATGATTCGTGATTGAATTGAGTCTGAGGCATGGCCAAAAAAGCCATTACCTATGAAAGGACCAACCTTGTGAAAGTTGTTTCTGTAGACGATGCAGCTTTATTTTCAGATTTTCAATTTTTTTATACTGCATTACTCGCCAATTGACCTGATCCTCTCTTTTGTTCTGATGCATATCAGGTGAAGACAGGGTGAGGAAAGAATGTTAGATTCACACAAAATGTCCAAGCTGTCTAACCCTGCTCAACTATCTTGGGTGGTACCTTTAAACAACTTATCAAAAATAATTGCAATGAAGAACTATCAAAGAGTCTCGACCACTTAAGAATTAACACCGAACCGATTTTATCGGGAATTTATTTTTGCAGTTGGCAGATCTTTATGGTTCAAACACAGGAGTGAAGTGTTCCAGAAAATGGGTTCCAATTAAGTAACAGGGAACGGAGCATAAACCTTAGATAATTTTATTTTGAGAAGCATAAGAAAATATTAAAGTAAATACTTGATAACTCAAAAATACCTTGTTGATAAATTCTGCTTCGAGTGTCAAGTAGAGAGACTCCCGATCGGTCTTGGCTTTTACGAGCTGATTATTGAAAGGCTGCAAACTGTATAATTAACTCATATGTGAGTCGTGACTGATCATCTATTTCTGAGAAACCAATTTTAAATCCATGGGTGATATTTACCATTTATTTACACACGGATAACAAACTGAAAAGAGATTGGAGTTCTCGCAAATACCGCATGGGTTTGACCTCCTCGACATCCGAACAGAGAAAAGTGGGAATTGCTAACGTTATACCCAATTTCTGTGAAATATATTTAACATAAGCATTGGAGGCGACGGATGGGAGCTCTGCTCAAGCCCTCGAGTGGATTATCTTCTTCTTCTTCGATTATTCTCCACGCTCATTGCCCATTAACGCGTATAAAATATTAATACGGAAAGATAGAGGAAGAACAAACCAAGATCCAAGATTTCTGAAATTAAACGAAGATAGAGGGGCAAGACTAGATGGGTAGGAACAAGCAGGAAACAATATCGACGATAAAGATAACGTCTGAAATACAAGGCGAGGTCAGCAATTAGGTGAGATCGACGATTAGGAGAACGGCGGATGAGCTGAAAATTTGATATGCTAGGACCGTCGCCCGTCGACGTCGAGTGTCGACAAAATCAAACATAGATTAATTTTATTTTAAGAAATAATTGTTATTTAATGGGGTTTTGTTGTAGATATCCAAAATTAAAAATATATCATTTTTTCCTCTTCTAAAATTACAATGAAACCCTTTATTTCATTTGTTATTATAGAAAGGTACTTACCAATTTCAATATTAATATGTTATTTGTAGTCATTTCGATGATGGCATTGATAAATTTTAAGTACGAAGATTTAACTACTAAAATTTCTGAAATTATTTTTTATAACAGTGGTAAATTTTCAAATTTTCACGACCACTGTTATAAAAAAATTATAAAACTATATTTCGAAATCGGATTTAATTGTATTATATCTTAGACGTTACTAATTACTATAGTAATTTCGATTATCGTTAATTTAAAGATCTATCATGTATTCATGTGAGACTAGGATGTCAACTAAAACTCGATTCGTCAAGTTTGAGTTCGTGAACCCAACTAATTTCGAGCCTAAAGCTCAAACTCGATAGGTTTTTTAATAATTAAATAAAATATAGGTATTAAAAGTATAAAAATCTAAATTTAAAAAAAATATAGATATTTTTCTTAAAATATTCAGATTTTATTTATTTTTTCTTCTAATTTGCAAAATTACAAGTTAAATTTAAAATTCAAATCTGAATTTTAAACGAGTCTCTGATTAATTTTTTAACGAGCTTAACCTGAGCTCAGCCAAACCAGGTTCGACGAGCTTGAACCCGATTCTAAACAATCCTTTAATGAAACGAGTCTGAGTCTGACTATATAAGCAAAATCTCAACTCATTTGACGCCCGAAACACCCCCTTTGAGAATTTATGATATATAAAAATGATAAAATAAATTAATTACTTTTTTTTGGATAAAAAATAAATTAATTACTTGTTCTAACTTCTAACCGTCTTAGTTCCACACGCACACGGCACAACTGCACAAGCCAAGTTCATTTTCTTCCGAGTTCCAACAGAACACACCCAAATCTAGCTCTGCTTCACTTGGATTGTGATCGTATTTTTGGATCGGATCAAAGATGGAGGCCCTTGCTTCGTGTTCGATGTCACCTTTCGCCGTGCTTGCTCGAAGGAAACATCATAATCATAATCATCACAGTTGTCATCGTGAACGAGGAGGAATGGTGGTTTTGTCTTCGAAAACCCTAGATTGGTCTATTTTCCAATCCAATTCAATTTCGGTATGCCACTTCCATACTGGAAGAATCAGAATCAGAAGTGGTATTCGATTGTGCTGTTCTAGTGGTGGCGGAGGAAGTGAGGGAGATGACGAAGAAGATGAAGAAGACGAAGAAGAAGAAGTTGTGGTGGACAGAGCTTTAGGAATGGATGGGAGCATCCCTAGCAACGCTAATGAGCTTATCAAACGTGTTTCCTCCCGTGCATACGATATCCGAAGCAAACTAAAAAACACTATCAACTCTAGCAGCTACGACGGTACGATAATAAATTAATATCAATTCTTTTTGATTCATTCAATTCTCAATTTTCAGTCGTCTCAATTTTCTTTAGTACTGGAATCGAATCCCTGGAGAGAAGATTCAAAATCAGTCTATGTATTGACCCAAAGGGAGAATCAATTGTGCACCATGAAAACTCGCCGGAGTCGCAGGTTGTTTTTCCAATCAACTCATAATATGTAGTTAATTTCAGTCAGTCAATCAATCAATCAATAAATTTAATTTAGGTACTTTTGGTTTGCAGTGAAGTCGAAACAGAGCTTGAAATGCTCTTTTCTGATAGAGGGAAACCCAAATCTAATCTAGCAAACACTGGAGCTCAGTTTCGTATGCTTGTTGAGGATATTAGAGAAGGAATCCTTGTTAGTATTCTTCCGCAACTTCGAACACATTTAAGACTACACCATTTGTTAATCGAAACAAAACACATCATATTAGTTATAACTTCCATAACTGCAGGTTTTTGAAGATGAGCATGACGCCGAGCGATATTGTGACCTCCTTCGAGGCGGGCAAGGCTGTGAAGGCATTGCGGAGGTGGATGCATCATCGGTAAGGAAGGAGGAGCACACATATGATTAACTGAATGATAGTTTAAATGCTAACCTTGACAATTAACAGGTATTTGATATCTGTAATAAGGTGCGTGCTCTTGCTGT
Organism: Zostera marina; assembly: GCA_001185155.1. Lineage (NCBI taxonomy): Eukaryota > Viridiplantae > Streptophyta > Magnoliopsida > Alismatales > Zosteraceae > Zostera > Zostera marina. Next base: position 156,713 of record LFYR01000957.1, on the reverse strand, counting down.
GCTTTTCCGTCGAGGGCGGACACACCCTGAACCTGAGACACTTGAACTCAATCTCAAGGCGCGAAATCGATCCTTGGAAGATAAGTAATCGCTGTCATCGTATGATGGCTTTTAAAGTAAACGTTGGCTTAATTGGACTTGAATTAGATAATTAGATAGGAGTATAGGACATAGAATTTATAATTTTACATTATGTTTTTTTTAGTTTTTTTAATCAATTTAATATATTTTGTGACTTATGTCTTTTTGGAGTTTGGACTTTGAGAGTTTGAGACATCTGATAATTTCTTTTAGAGTTTAAAGTTAACCCTTGAAAGTTGAAACTCAATATTAAGGTTTCAATTTAAAGTTATTTATATTTAAAGGATTCAATTTTCAAGGATTATGCAGTTATATTATACTATATTATTACAATTAAACACTTAGTTAAGTAATTGATTAGGGTGTCAAACGAGCCGAACTTTTGCTTATAGAGTCGGACTCGACTCGTTAAGATATGGTTCAGGTTCGAGAATTAAAACAATTTTTTATTTTAAGACATGGAGGATCAAAGTTACTAAATAGTAAATACTAATTGGTAAAAGGTAATGCCGGAAATCCCGAAATCCGTAATGGTATTTAATTATTTAGGTAATAAAATAAATTAAAAGAAAAAGGTTAATCGTTTTAGTTTTTCCTATGCATTCACTCATTCATAAATAATAATGATTAACGAGTTAATGACTTTCTTTTTCTTTTCGATTTTCACAAAACAATGAAACATGATAACTGATTTTATTTATGTGTAAGTGCATAATTAAGCAAGCAGTCAAGTGACTCAAGTCATCATTGTTTCTGTTGGTATTTTCCTTCAACCAGTCTGTTTTTCTCGTCACGCGTTTCCCTACAGAAAACCCTGAAATCTTTAACCAAACTGGTGTTTACTTCACGCTTCATTGTCTTCACTAACCTATTCAATACCTGCAAAACCAGATGTCACACCCATATAAACAATTGCCATGCATGATTTTTTTTTTCTATTCAAACTTTCAGGTGTTGAAAGCATGCAATATCTAAGTATCTAACCGATTCCGCAACACCGCGAATGATATCGGGTGGGACCAATGCAAACACGGACGGAAGAACTAATCCAATTGCCAACTCTAAATTACCCTTCACACGGCTATGCCCTCCTTTCCTATCTGACTCTGAATATAATATGCCATTCACATTCAACTCGAAACTGGGAGGCATTTGGAAGCTATCCAAACCATGAAGCTCAAATCTGGTCTGAAACAAGTAAAGTCTCATCAGAGAAAAACAGCATAATATAGATACAAAAAACACAGTAGAATGCTGCTAGCTACTCACAGCTTCAAGCTCGACAACTCTTGAATAAAGAAATTGCCCGACTCCAGATTGGTTGGCTTTGGGCTGCGATTTGATCTTTAATCGCATGTCAACAACTGGATTGGCAGAAAGAAAGAGAAACTGGATTGGAAGCATATTTATCCTCCATTCCTCCTGCAATAGCAGATTAGCAGCAGTTATATTATTAATACATTGATATAAAAATTGGCCGTGTATAATAAATACATCATTAAGCTTCTTGCTGCGTTGCTTGTCCGGAAACATGGCAGCAAATATCCTCTGCCGATCATCAATGTAATCATCGAAGGAAGCCTACATAAGAAGAATAATTAAAGAGTGGAAAATAAAGTGGGTAAAAGAAGATTATTTGAACGACAGACCGACAGACAGACCCAAGATGGCTCGTAGATGGGGAAATCTGTGGAAATATTGGCAGAGTATGTGACTGCATCGCCTCCCACCCCTCTCTGAGAGTAGGTGCGGTGAACGAGAGTCCTCGATGTCAGAACGTTTAGAAGAGAGGGTCTGGATCTGTTTCTGAGATTGAATGACAAGGAGTGAATACTAAGTTGTGGAGAAGGAAACGGCATCGGCAAAACTCCATCAACATCGTAACGTTTGATTCCATTGATCTTCACTGTTGCCATTGACAGGTAAGAAGCTTCTACGGCGAAATCTACCCGCAACATCAAAATTTCCAATAGAGGAACGACAGAATAAGAGGGGGGTTTTAAGAACAGAAAACAGTGATGGTTGCTCACACATTTTTCTCGTTTATCCCTACTTTCCTATCCACCACACAAATTAAACCGTAAGCTTGTAACCTGTAAGGGGGCGTAGAGGGAACTACAATAGTATATTAAAAAATTAAAATTATATTCCACAGCTTAGTCGGGTCGGATCAATCTGAAGTGCTTTAACGTCCGTACACGTGTAAGAAATATATTATGCCACGTCATTTAGACTAACTACAAACTTCAATAAATCATAAGTTAACTCACAAGTCAAAAGTCATAAATATCGAAAAATCGAAGTAATTTAAAAAAGATGGAAAATAGTCGAAATACCGGAGAAGAATGGAAGAGGGCGGAAGTTGTTTCAGAAAATCTACGCCGTCCGTTGTTAGAGGTCGACAGAATAGATGGCGAAGGTGATGAATCTGGTGTCGACAACGACGGTGGAGAAAGGAATGGAAACGAAAACGAGACACTGGATGGTTTATTTCGACGATTCGTAGAGAGCATCGTACGGCCGGAGGATCCAAACACGCCAATCATCAGGCGTATAACGGTTTCTTGTGTGGATACTGCTCCACATCTCAAGGAAGCTTCGAGGAACACCGCCAGCGATGTTATCCAGTGGAGTCGCGAAGGCAATAGTCCTCTTCGTGCTTTATTCGCAATCTCGGTCAGTATCTTATTATCTTGTTTTACACGCACTAAAAATCCTTTTTCCAAATCAAGAATCGATGCTTCGGTCTTGATCCAATTTTCCTACTTATCTGATCTCAAAATCTGCCCTAATTTTGATTCAGATCGGAACAATCCTATGCCTTGCGTGTACGGCGTTGACGGTGTTTGCTTTTTTCTTTGCGATCGCGACATTCAACTCCATCGTCGTCGCATTATTCCTCTCTGTAGCAGCCGCGGGAGGATTACTAGCTATTTTCTTCGTATCCATAGCTGGAATCTACATCGGAGCTCTGTCCATCGCTGTCTTCTTTATCTCGGCCATAACAATATCTGCAGCTCTATCTATTCTCGTTGCTTCAGGTTCTAATTTTCTCTCTCTTTCATGACAGTTTAATAAATGTAAAACTTTTTATCCACTGTCTTGCGGTGTGCTGAACCTTCACAATTCACATTTTCCTTTAATAATCCTCCAGGTTGGGTTGGATTCTTTTACCTCATCTGGATAGCTGCAAAGAAGACGGGAGATCTCACTAGGAAATCGTTTAACATGACCGGTTCTCTGGTATCATCTTATGCAACTAGATCTCCACGAGCGTAGGAAATTATAATATGTAATTAATATGTTCATTAAGGTGGATTGTGTATATTCGTACAGACCTGCGCGATTTATTATCTTAAAATTATCAACTGTGTTTTCATGAGAAAAAAAAGTTTTTTTTATTAAGTATTATGAAAAATAAAACTGTGTGTTCATGTTTTGAGAGGGATTGATTCTTTTATTACATTATTACAGACATTTAATTAATATTTATATACGAAGTGGGTCGTAGTTCATGATAAGTTAAATGAATTTGATCTTTTGTTTTATTAAACACTTACTCTTCGTTGTTTAGTTGAAATAAAATTATATTAAATTTTTTTTGACAATACTTAAGAATCCATGAAGGCTATTGGAATAACAGAAAGTAATTAGTTACTTTAGTAACTAATTAGTTATTTAAACTGAAATAATTAGTTACTCAAACTCAAATAACTATAAATATAATCAATAATCAAATACAAATTACGAAGTTGACATTTAATCAAACAATTGACTTCGTCTTCTCTTTCTAAACCTTCGATCATCGTCACTGTGAACTCCGATCATCGTCGTTCTCGTTACAATAAAGACATAGTCATAATGACTATCTATTTTTATTAATTGTTACAAGATTTTCCTTTCAATAATGACTATATAACACACAACTAATGATGAAATGCTATGATTATTTAGGATTTAGTAGAGTTTACATTAGGATGATACGATTATATTACAAAATGATTTGGGTTAATATTTCGTGGACTTTGTATTTTTTGAGTGAAAGTAAAAAAATTGTTGGATTAAACAACTAAATTGGTTCAACATATTTTGGCACATGAGTAGATAGTGTATTTAACCCTAACTATTGCAATTTCATGTTATAAATTAAAGTTATTTAGCAAATTGATAATAAATAATTCCGATTCATTTGAACCTTTAGCAACTCTAACCTTTTTTGTTAAAAATCTTAAAATGTCCTTGTTTTTTTTGAAAAGAAATTCTTAAAAAGATAATTGCCTCATAAAAATTAAAAGACTAAAATATCCTTATATTTTATTGCGGAGAAAACAACGCTTTTAAACCTGTCTGGTACTACTGCTTAGGTTGAGCCAGTTCCACTATATCCAAATCACCCGTTACCAATTTCTTCCTCGTCGTTTAATATAGAGTTCTGATGGCTTCTTCCGCCTTCATCACCTCTCCCATTGCAGCAGTTTTGTCAAATAAGACAGCTGCCTCCGCTGCTTCTCAGAGATTCTCCCTTGGTCGATACAACATCGTAGAGTTCGGATCCAGACGTTCTTCGTTTTTTTCGCGAGTCAAATTGACAGCCCCATCGCAAGGGTTTTCAACGAAGAAACCGTCATCTGGTGAGCACGAAGCACGAGTCCCGAATGGGAATTCGATTTGACTGTGGTGTTTGTTTTGGGATTCGATCTGCTAAGTCAATAAAGTGACAATGCCAAAATGTAGGTGTGCGGGCGGTTGCGGCGGTGGAACCAGTTGTCGCTGGTGTGGAGAAGGCTTTGGTGGCTCCAGTGGCGGTGGTTACTGGTGCTTCCAGAGGAATTGGAAAAGCGATTGCCCTGGCTCTTGGAAAATCAGGATGCAAGGTTAGTCTCCACTGCTACACTTTTTTTTGCAATTTTATCGTATGGTGCTTACAATCGATCTGTATTTTAGGTCCTTGTTAATTATTCAAGATCATCAAAGGAAGCTGATGATGTTTGCAATGAGGTTAGTTTCTATCTCTCTTGTGACATCCTGTTTGAAAGTTTGAGCTTTTATTGCAATGATCCATACGCTTGAAATTTTTGAGTTCTGTATTTTTATAACATTTTCTTAATATTTAATTTAAGCTGACAATTTTCACTAATTTGATGGAGTCATTATGCCTTTTTATTCTACTTCCCTTTCTATCAAAAGATCTTCTATTAAATTTGAATTTCACAAATCAGTGTTTGACAGTGAATTATTCAAATTGAATTATGTGTAGATTCTAGCATTCTATTCATTAGATTTACATCCATTGTTAAATATTAAGGGAAAAGTTAAATGATGAACTTATAGAAATGGTGTTATATTAATGCTGAAAATAAGTTGGCCTTGACACACTGTTTTTTTACATCAGTTTACATTTTCTGTTTTTTCAATCAATAATTTTCATGGGCATTAGATAATTATTAGCTATGTATTTATAGATTGAAGAATCAGGCGGCCAAGCTCTTTCATTTGGAGGAGATGTGTCCAAAGAAGATGTTGCAATGGCAATGATAAAAACCGTGAGCAATATATTTCTTAGCTTTTCTGTGTAAATAAGTTTGGCGTATCAATCTTATTTAATCCCATCTCCATTGCCTTTGGTTTTTCTAGGCAGTAGATACATGGGGAACGGTTGATGTTTTGGTAAATAATGCAGGTAGTTGGTAACTCTTATGTCAACTATTATCTTCTTTTCAAAATCAGTTCTCTACCCTTTTAAATGCATTTTTGTTATTCTTATAGGGATTACACGTGATACTTTAATGATGAGGATGAAACTAAGTCAATGGCAAGAGGTCATTGATTTGAATTTGACTGGTGTCTTTGTTTGTACCCAGGTTGGTATTTCCACATCCTCCCCCCTTAAATGTTTCTCTTATTTAATTATGATAATGATTTTCATCTTGTTCAGGCTGCAGCTAAAGTAATGATGAAAAAGAAAAAGGTAAGCCACTAAGCTGTATTTTATGGTTACTAATTTACAGGTTTAGTTATATGTTGAAATGACTCCAATAGTTAATTTAATGTTGAAATTTTCTTTTGGCTTTCTGTTTGCCTAATTAGTAATCACCTTACTATCCTTGTTAATTAGTAAGGACTCCTATTGGATTCGAACCATCTTCCATTAGAAACAATTTATTTTAGATGTTGCGATTTTAAAGCACCATCTCTAATCTCTCTCTCTCTCATTTTCTTTAAACAGGGGAAAATAATCAATATATCATCTGTTGTTGGACTTATTGGTAATGCTGGGCAAGTAAACTATAGTGCTGCCAAAGCAGGAGTCATAGGGTTTACCAAGAGTGTGGCAAGGGAGTATGCTAGCAGAAACATAAATGTGAGGCAACCTTAAGAATAGCCATGTTCATACACAATGCTTAGCTCAAAACATTACTATTGCTTATTATCACACATCTCAAAACAATAGGTAAACGCTATTGCTCCTGGCTTCATTGCGTCTGATATGACGTCCAAGCTCGGAGAAGACATTGAAAAGAAAGTGTTAGCTAACATTCCATTAGGTAAGAACGAGCAATTAATCTATTTTGTTTACAAACAATGTAGAAATAATTCTCTTTTTCCACTTCATTTTATAGGGCGATTCGGACAGCCTGAAGAAGTTGCTGGTCTTGTAGAATTCCTTGCGTTGAATCCTTCAGCCAATTATATAACTGGACAGGTAAATCCGAAATTTTATCTGTATAAATCCATGTCTCTTTCTTGTTTAACAGTTTAAGTTCTATTTTGTTAATGTTGTGTAGGTCATCACCATCGATGGAGGTATGGTTATGCAATAATTCTCCTCCTAACTTAGTGAGTTTTTTTATAAGAAGACAACTTTATGAGTTTATTCATGTAGAATTACAGATTACTAATTTCCTATGTTATTTTTTCAAAAATAAAACACGGAACTATTGATTATTCAAATCCCCAATTGGCCAATTCTATGTCCTCGACTCTTTTTTCCAACAGTAAAAAAGAGTGGAACGATAAAATCTGGATGTGATATCTATCATCAATCAAATTTGAAAAGAGGTAAGTAGGGAATGAGAACACCATGAAGCTAGTTGAGTTAATCACCAATAGTCAAGACATGAACAAAGACCATCTTTAAAATGATGAAATCTGCTTCCATCTCTAACAACAATCTCCCTTTGAAACACTTTGGAAATTAACTTACTCACTTCATGGCAATCCCCACACACTCTCAAATTTTTCACAACCCTAATCACCTTACCAGCATCAATCATCAACAATCCAAAAGCAATAGCCAACCTCTCACTATGTTCCTTGATCATATTAAATTTCTCCTCCTCTTCCACATCATGAAACACTGGTGACAAATCTGGCACGTAACCAACCTCCATCAGCTTACACATGACATGATTATTCATCTCGTGTATCTTCGATGCGTGGATATGGTCTCTATCTCCAGACACAAACTTAAATAAGGTCCCACCTATTTCGATCAAGCTCCATCCTACCACTTTACTCATTCCACGGTCCGCCATTAATCTACGTGTTTTCGCAACTTCTTCCCATTTGCAATCCTTAGCGTAAACTCCGGCAAGAAGCACGTAATGGCCATCGTGATTCGGGTCTAGTTCTATTAACTTCTTTCCGATCTCTATGCCTAAATCAAGAAAACCATGGGTCTTACAAGCACCCAGGAGTGTTCCCCATAGAACCTGGTCTTTTTGGATTGACGGGCAATTTATACTTTCTACTAATTCAATTCCTTCTTTTACCAAACCTGCTCGTCCAAGTAGATCGACCATGCAACCATAGTGCTCCATTTCCGGTTCGACGTGATACTCTGATACCATTGATTTGAAATGGCGACGTCCTTCTTCGACAAGTCCTGCACGGCTACATGCATTGAGTACTCCGACGAATGTAACTGGATTTGGAGGTAGGTTTTGGTCTAGGAAGGTTTGGTAGAGATCAAGTGCCTCCTTTCCAAGTCCATGTAATGCAAGTCCACAGATCATGGAGTTCCAAAGAAATACATCTTTTTTAGGGATTAATTTAAAAATAACCCTTGACATCTCTATCTTTCCGCATTTAGCGTACATATCGATCAAACCAGTCGCCACTGGAATTGTGATTGGAAATCTCAAATCTGCGATGACGTCATGTACGTACCTTCCGTACTCAAGAATTCCCAATTGCGCACAAGCGGATAAAACCGTGACGAAGGTAGATTCGTTGACTTCCACGTGGCAAGATCTCATTTGTTGGAACAATTGAATTGCTTTCTCTGAAAATCCGGATCTAACATATCCGGCGATCATCGTACTCCATGAAACGACGTCTCTTATACCCATTCCAGCGAAGACTTCCTCGGAATCCTCGATCTTGCCTTCCCGGAGATACCCAGCGATGATGGCGTTAAATGAAACCACATCTTTCGTGTCAGCCATTTCGTCGAACACCTTTCGTGAATCTTGGAGGCACCCACACACGCTGTAGAAATGTATCAAACTGTTACGCACGAAGACGTCGGATTCTTGACCCATTCCGATGACGTGGGTGTGGATTTGGAGGCCTTCGTAAAGCAGAGGGTTTTCCTGGTCTTTGACGAGAGAGGAGAGGACGAAAGGGAAGGTGAAATTATTGGTGGGAGTTTGTCGGCGGCGCATGGAGAAGTAGATATTAAAGGCGGCGGAACTGGACAGACAGCGGATGAGGTTATTGGTGGAGAAGACATTGGGTACTATGATTTGTTGGAATATCGAGAGAGTGTAGTGTGGAGGGGGAGGGACAGGGGAGGATGTTGCGCAGAAGGAAAGGAGGTGGCCGAGGACGGCACGACTGCTCGATTGATTGAGGACGATTACTTGAGAGTGGGCTTGAAGGATTTGAGAATGAGTTGGATTGGGTGGGAGGAAGGAGAGCGGTGGGAGGAGAGATGCAGAGGAAGCGATACGGCGAAATTGGAGGTTGAGTCGTGAGATCATTGCAGGGAGAGTGTAGGCGTGTTGAATTCCTGATCTTGTCAAAATAAAATATATAAAAAGGAAAACTTGTCAAAATAACCCTTATGTTCCTATTTACCTTTAATCAACCCTTGCCGGTTCACCACCGCGACTGTGTTGCCGGTCACCACTGTACCTACAGTTACAGGTCTACTCTGCTCCTCACAATTCCAGTTTGCAGTAAGTAAACTACAAACAACTTGCTGGATCGGAGTTAACCGAAATTAAAGATAAATCCAAAACATTCAAATAAGCAAAAAATTCGATCGATCGGTAGTCTGGATTGATGCAATGAACATGAAATTGAGTTTGTAAATTGTAAGATTATATTCTATATATATATAAGCTGGAGCCTGGAGCCAATATCTATCTACAATAAAACACTGTAAACTGAACTTATATCATGATTCATCAATCCTGGTTCCGACCAACATGATCCATGAGACGCCGTTTTTTATAATTAGCCTTGAAATAAGCTTGTCTCAACCGTTTTGTCTTCTCCTCCAACTGTATCTCCGGTTTCTTCTCTATCATCTTCTTCTCCTCTTCCAAAATCTCCAGCGCGCACCTCAGCTGACTCTCTCCTGCAATCCCATTCTCCATACCCAACTCCTGTCGCAAACAGTTATATATAAAAAAGTATATATTATATATTTAGAACTATCCCCCCCCCTCTCTCTCGGAATTAGGGTTTATATGAGATCGATTTACCTGGACATTGTTAATGAGTGTCTGCAAACTCTTCATCTTCCTGTGAGGCCATCTCGGAATACCCAACTCCCGACACCTCTTTTTCAGCAAAGTGAGCCCGACGTTGAGTTCTTTCGCCGCTCGTGTGATCGGCATGTAGAAATATCGGCTAACCTCTTCGAATGTCAAAGAAGACAATGCTTTTTCAACTGTTGTTGTCATACTGATCATCGACACCGGCATCGGCGTAGAAATCTCCTCCACCTTGACATTGGTACTGCTGCTGCTACTTCTACTGTCATCCATTGCCCCGACGTCAGTGTCGAACATGGACGGAAGAATATCGTCTGATAGCAGAAATGGTAAACGTCATTACTGTAATTTCCTTTTATATATTCACACATTGATTCATTCATTAATTAAAACCACAGCCTGGCCTGTCCTGTGCCGATCTGGCAATCGATCGATGATCGTACCTTGGAAGAAAAGTTCTCGGTAAGGAAGAAGGCCACCACAGTCGACCACCGGAGCAGAAGGTACGATATTCTCATTTCTTCCGACGTAGTAATCATATTGCCAGTCCCAAATCGGCGACGTCGCTCTCAACCCTCTACATTAAAAAAACAAACGAGATATATTAAGATCGATCGGAGGATCAGGAAATACATGTACGTACGTACAGAAATCGTGAATATCGATCTTACGTGATTTCGGAGAAAAGCGATTCAGAATCCTCATCCTCCATGTACGTCGGTGCTGAACTCGCCGGCCGGAGAAGTGCGTGTGAGGAGTGAGGAGTGAGGAGGGGAATATAATGATGGAGAAATGGGATGTAATAAAGGAGAGGGTATAGAAAATATTAGAGTAAAGATGCATGCAAAAAAAATATTATTATTATTATTTTTATATTTATGCAGTTACAATATTTACGAGTAGCTATTAAATATTAACAGTGAAATGAGAATAAAATTGTATTAAATTCCGTGATTAATGCAAATAATGATATATATTAAATGGACATTATTATTATTATTGTAGTAGAAAGAAAAAAAAGAATCTAATTAAATAATATAATATTAGATCTTGTAGCTTATCTTACCAAAAAGGACAAGTATGAGTAAAGAGGCAATCCACCACTGTTTCCCAAAGATATAATGAGAATGGTTTTACCGTAAATATTTTCCATTTTCATGTCATAATTCATACGCGCTAATATAGTAATATAATATATTATGTCACAATTCCAGTTTTTTCAGTCATTAAAAATTCGAAATTAAATAAATTAAAAACCAAAGCGGTTGAATGACTTGAATCGATGTTTGGGTTGAAACCAAACCGGTTACAGACAGGCTTAACCTATCGGTTGGTATGGCCATTTTAGGATCTGGGTTATACGACATGCAGACATGACTGTTAGCTTTGTTTATGGAGAGGATCTAGAAAGACGACGACATCAGCTCACTCTTTCGTTCTGTTCTTCAATCTTGACTTCGCTTCTCAGGCGAAAACTGTGGAGGTCTTGACTGCTAGCTTGGACTTGGACGGGAATGGCGGGATGGATCTGAAGGTTGGTTGTTAGGGAGTTGGTACAGATAACTTGCAGTTCACTTCGATTTTTTCTTTTCCAATTTTAGGTTCTCATGCTTCTTCCTGTTATTTGGGATTTCTTTAAATAGATTTTCTTTGGGTTATAAATTTTGAATGAGATGGATCGTGGATGGGTTAGTTCAATCAATTTTCCCTCCTTCTTCGATCGCTATAGTACATGAGAGGTAGGTGAATATCCAGTTTATATCATTATTTCGCACTTTACATCTCTAGATTAGTGATTTTAGTTTATGTTTCTAGTTATTCACTCGTCAAAATCAGTGTTTTTTTTACTTCTTTAGGGTTTTAGATCTTTGCATCTTCAGCTAGTTCATCAGCTGAAAATTCTATTATTCGGAAGAAATTAAGAACAATCACATTGGATAGGATTAGGGTTTCACTCTTCTCTTGTTATATGACTTTACTCTTTTTTCTTGTCTATTCAATTCGTTCCAAGAAAGAGTTTTTCGTTGTTTTGAGTTTTGCAGGTTAGATCTAATTACATCTACTATATTGGAATGGAGTCAGAATAGTATAATTCGGTAATTAGCATCACTCACAGTGGCATTCTGAATTTTTAATTGTTCTTCCCTTCTCTATGTTGTGCTTGCAGGAAGTGGTCATGTCCTTCTTTGAATGCCAATGAGAATACTTTAATTCCATGACACCCCTCAACTTTTTTATCGAGTTGATAGATCACTAGTGGTTTCTCCATTGTAAAAGCATCAGAAGTCTATTTGTTACAAAAGTCTTTGGAATATCAACCTTCTATACTTCGAATGTGCCCTGAGACGTGAGTCACTGAAACTCTAGCCTATCAGAGATGGTGAAGTGGTCAAGTGGTGGTGGTGTAATATTGACATTACTCGTGATACTTATTTTGAGATATGGATTACTAAATAATTCCCTCATGCAGAGGTCTCTACAATATTCTTTCTCATACAATTCTTCAGATCCTCTTAATTGGAATGACGATGGAAACCTACCGGAGCCTCAATTTCATGGTAATGGTTCACAAGTTATTTCGGTTGGGAGCTTTTTCTCCGGTCTTTTTAGGTTTAGGAATTTCACAAAGGAAGAGATTCACTCTTTACAAACATGGAGACGACTGAACCACTTGCTTAGTAATTCTCAGGAATTACCTCAAGCTTTAGAGTCTATTAAGGAAGCTCAATTTGCTTTGGGAAATCTATTAGGTTCAATCGAACAGGAAAAGAAACTTGATTTGTCAAATGAAACTGCGTACAGGGAAGCAAAAGTGAAGCAGTGCCCTTATTCTATAAAAAGAATGAACATATCAGAATTGAATGGCGCAGTGTTCAGATTGAAGATTCCTTGTGGTATGATTCAGGGTTCATCACTCACTGTTATAGGCACTCCTGGCGGTCTACTCGGAGAATTTCAGATTGATATGATGGCTGCAGCACTACCTGCTGAACCAGAACCACCAATTATTTTGCATTATAATGTTAGACTTAGCGGTGACAAAGTGACGGAAGATCCTGTGATTGTTCAAAACACATGGACACTATCTAACGATTGGGGTGAAGAAGAACGCTGTCCTTCTCCAGATCCTGAAATCAACGAGAATGGTACTTATTATTTATTCATGCTGATTCTCAATTCTTTTCTTCCTCACACACTTGCTTCAAAGTTCATAATCTTCTTTTCTTTTGATATTTTTAGTGGATGAGCGAAAACAATGCAGTGAGATGGTTGGTAAATACGACAAGCAAGTTTTCTATTCCAAAAATCATTCGATGGAAAATGGAGCTATAAGACAATACTTCCCTTTCAAACAAGGATACCTAGCAATTGCTACTCTTCGATTAGGCCTGGAAGGGATTCAAATGACTGTTGACGGGAAGCACATCACCTCGTTCGCTTATCGTGAAGTACTTATCAGCCTCTTTTATCTTTTTTTTTTTTTTTGAAACAATTAAATTTCATTAGAATAAGGTTAATGCCAAGTTTACAAAAAAAATAGAGAATAGAAATAGAAATAGAAGTAAAAAGAAATGAGCAAAAAACTCATTGACTCTCTCTCATTAGCTATGTAGTCTAGTTATATAGTAATTAAATACGCTGCCTCAGGAGGTTGGTCTCCCATACTTCCATCATAGATGTCTCCAAAGGGTGACAACAGCTCTTCTTGTAATACACTGAATCAAAGGAGAGACTGATGTCTTTAATGACCTCCTTAAGGATTACCTCAGGAGGCCTACTAATGTGCTGTCTATACCTTTTATTTCTTTCCGTTCATATATGCCACGACAAGCACCCAATAGCATTCCATATTAACCCCCAAGGGGGAAAGTGGCGCGTAATCTTTTGTGCTGCCTCCGTCAGAACCTCTTTTATCTTTACTGTTTTCATGATAATGTTTTTTTTTCTTAGTCATCTTTTCAATTTAGGGGTTTGATACTTAATATCACTCATTTCTATCGCTTGTTGATGTTTTATTTCACTCTTTTTTTGTCAGAATTTGGAACAATGGCTCGTTAGCGAAGTAAGGATTTCAGGAGACATAAAATTAATATCTGTTCTCTCCAGTGGTTTACCAACATCAGAAGATTTAAATCATATTGTTGATCTGGAAAAACTTAGGTCAGCCCCGTTGCCCCTTCACAAATCTCTGGATCTTTTCATCGGTGTCTTCTCTACGGCAAATAATTTTAAACGCAGAATGGCTGTTCGGAGAACATGGTTGCAGTATGAAGCTGTGCAATCAAGAACTGCCGCAGTTCGATTTTTTGTTGGTCTGGTGGGTCATTCTCTATCCAATTTCGGATTTCCAGTTCTTAATTAATTATTTACACTTATCTTACAGATTGATTCTATAGAAAAATATGTAATAAATGTTTGGTCTTACTGCAGCATAAAAACCAGATAGTGAACGAAGAGTTATGGAAAGAAGCACGCACATATGGAGATGTTCAGTTGATGCCTTTTGTCGACTATTATAACATGATTACTTGGAAAACCATAGCTATCTGCATCTATGGTGTAAGGCAAAATATGCTTATATGTTATTTATTAGTATTATTTATGTTAATCTTGATGGAATGCAATTCTCTAACACGTGCATATTCTTTAACATTCAGACAAAAGTAGTTTCAGCCAAATACATAATGAAAACAGACGATGATTCTTTTGTTCGTGTGGATGAGGTGCTCAATTCATTGCAAAATTCAAATGTCACTCGTGGTCTACTTTATGGTCTTATTAATACACATGCCCAGCCACATCGTGATCCTTACAGCAAATGGTTCATAAGCCCCATGGTGGACTTTTCTATCCTTCTCTTTCTTAAAGGTTTTGTTTAATATATGTTTTTAGTTTTTGACTGACTGATTATCTTTGTGAAGGAATGGTCTGACGATACTTATCCTCCTTGGGCACATGGTCCTGGCTATGTAGTCTCACATGACATAGCGAAAACTATCTATAGAAAGCACAAGAAAGGGCATTTAAGGGTAATACACACAAATAATGAAGTCATTCATTAGTTCCTGTGTTGTTTTGTAAAAAGAAACACGCATTAAATGATTTTTGGCTAATGTAGATGTTCAAACTCGAGGATGTGGCAATGGGAATATGGATATCAGATATGAAGAAAGAAGGGATGGTTGTAAAATATATAAATGAACTAAGGATATACACTCAAGGATGCCAGCCTGGTTATGTTGTTGCTCATTACCAATCACCCAGGAATATGTTATGTCTGTGGCAAAGATTACAGGAAACGAAAAGACCGACATGCTGCTAGGAGTAACGATGCTCAGTTACTAACACATTGCATTAGATATCAATTAGCAATCACAGTTTTTAAGATAGTTTTCCATATACAAGGCATGTTTAGAAGATATTGTCCAGATGAGAGATTGCATGAGCTTCTATTCTTCTAATGAGGTATTTAAGATCATATTCCCAACAAGTACAGTTTAGATGCAAACCATAGAAAGTACTGCCGTCTATTATTTATTGAGATCAAGTTCATATTGAAATTTATGTTTTCCCAATTGGGTTTCGATGAACAGGGGATGAGGAGACTGATCAATGGAAGAACAAGAAGCACCGATCTTCAATTTGCAGAGGTTATCTTCTTCTACTTCACCATCATCATCGTCATTATCCTCTTCCTTTCTCTCTAAAGACGTCAAACAGCTATCGATCAAAACAGAATCTGTTCCAGCTGCGAGACTTTCTTCTGCTTTTTTCAGAACAGTCTGGAGATATTTTGCTTGTGCTTCTATTCTCAGTTGTAAATGCCTTTGGACCTCAATCTCCGTCTGCATCTTTGTCATGCTTCTGAAATATAAAATACATATAACCAATCAGATGATGAATTGTTTAGGAAAAGGGAGTACAGTATCAACATCATGCTGTCTTCATATCTTACTCATTTAACTGCAGCCGGAAGTCCAAGCTACTTATCTCAGCTGGTTTGATGTAATTTGCCACTGGATTTTAAAAAAAGTTAGTAATTTGTATATCCCTCTCGAAATTTGTCTATGAGAAAATTATTAATTATACGATGATATTATAATGTGACCTTGTTTTCTGCAATCTGGCAATAGGCGTTGTTCTCGAGACTGTCCGAGTCTGTATTTCTGCGACAATTACTTGCATTTTTTAGTTGCATTGGAAAGAAAAATTGAGATTAGATGAATTAATACCTGCAAATGGCTCTTTAGATGGTATAGATTGAGCCCAGGAACATCCATCATTAGCATGACTGACTTTGGAGTTGCCTCTGATACCATGTTTGTTATAAGAGAGAGTCAATCATCGAGTAAAGAAAATAGAGAGCGATCCTTTGTCTTTCGTTTGTTATACCATGTTATTAAGATGAGGTTTGCTTACTCTCTGCACCCCCGAGGTGAGTGACAGCATCAATGAATTGATCATGCAGCTGTTTTGTCCACCTGAGCCTCCTCAGCTTGAAATCTGGTGGAGGATGAATGTTTGATCCACCATCCATACTTGTTTGCACTACCCTTATCTTCTTTTGCATTCCTCAAATGAATAAATACCTGATGTCTGATGAGGGTGAGGAATTTGATGGTAATGTTAATAATAAAAGGTCGGTGTCTTTCCTTCCTACTATGTATGGAGTATGAACAAATGACCCAGGAATATATAGATAGTGTGCATGCTTCAGTGATTCTCTCACTAAATGCATTCTTTAGTCAAGAAAGGGAGAGAGAATCTCTGTTTGAAGAAACAGAGGAAGACAACAGTTCAAATTGGGTCTCAAAAGTAGAGAAGGGTAAAGAAAAGAATGGGAAAAGGAGCCATGGATTTTTATTTTATTTTATTTGATCCCCATCTTTCTTCATTGATTGTCTTCATTTCAGAGAAAGAACCCCCACCATGTTCCTAAATAATTGTTGATGATGTTGGGTTGTGCATGTTTTCTTCCTTACAACCAATCAAAACACAGTGAAGTTTGTGATTGAGTGAATAAGTGAGTGAGGGAGTGAGAGCAAGTGAGCTAGGAGGGTTCTAGATGAAGATAATTCTTTGATTTGGTGATCTATCTCTTTAGATGGTAAATAGATTTTTTCCTTTCTTCTTCTCAAGTTCGAAAATCTGATATCTGCGTTCCCACATGACTTGAGTAAAATGTTTAAAGGCAGGTTAGGTTGAAGGGAATTTCACCACTCAGAAGAGGACTGGTGAGCCTTCTTTCCAGGAAATGGCAGATTGCTTTTGGCTTTTCTGGTGGAGAAGGAATCAAAAAATCAAAGAATCTAATCCTGCAATTATTTCAATTCATACTCAACATAAATTGACAGCGCCATGCCCATGCACATATAAATCTGGATTCACATATGTAGATTTTTGCTGGTATAAAACAGCAGAGCATTCAGCAGTGATATCTCATATCCCAATGTCAAAATTATGACAAACAATGTTTAGTTTTTCTTCATCCTTCCTGTTTGCATTTTTTTACACAAAAACATACAGATAGTAGATGAATAGATATTCTCTTATTGTTCACGAAAGCAATCAGATAAATAAACAAATAACATATAACCATTGTTTAAATTATTATTTTGTTAATTGGTATTCAGTCTTTTTTCTTCTTCTATCTTTCTCCTTATAGCAGGTCTGGCAGCCACCTAACATTCTTTGGATCCGAAAGTCTTTTATTAGGTAAAAACAGAGACATATTCAGCCATCCAGCACATATAGAAGATCAAACACACTACTCAAGTGTTAGTTGGATCTTGAAAGAAGTCTAACTGAAGGAGAGTGTAATTTGGTTTCAGCAGTCAGCAATAACTTTTCTGAGACCATGAATACTGTTGAATCCTTAATCTGCACAATAATATCAAATTGTGTTTATGTATAAAAAACGTATGACTTTATTCAACATAGAATCTCGTCTAATGTAATGTTACCCATTAGAATTTTAGACCATCAAGATCATAGATGTTCACAACTTACAAGCACTCAAAAATATATTTGACCGTTGTATAAAATATTACAGAAACTACGAATGGGAAATATGGCATGTGCATGGTAAAAATATCAGAAGATATTACTCATATGAGACTATAAGAGTATAGAATGAATCAAAAGATGTGAGTGACAATCTGAGTGCCTTTTCTCTTTAACATACTGCTGTACTTGTAGGCTTGTAGCTACTTTCATCTTTAACATATTCCCAAACAAGCAAAGTAGATTCTGAGATGATGCAGAGAGACCCCATCTAGGTAGGTGAACTAAAAGAATCATTTCAAAAGCACACCCATCATCAATGGGTTTTTTAACAAGTTCAATGAAATTGCTCTTCTGACGTGCAAAGCATATAGAAGAAAACAACATGGGCCAAGGAATCAATAAAGAAAGCTAAAAATACCAAGGCGTGTTATGACATCAGAGATGCCATCTAGCTGTATTAAGGACTGGTCAGCTACTAGAATAACGAAGGATCTTGTTTAGATATGGTGTTAGATCAGAGAATATGAAGCTACAAATTTCTGGTTTCTTAAGATTTTCTGTTTGGATCCCAAGAAAATAGTTTTTTATTCAGAATGCAGTGCTACAACCTACAAGAATGCAGTTTTTTACTCCGTGTTTCAATAAAAAATGATTTTGGATCATCAAATTGAAAGCACAGAGCATATCAGAAATTCAGACCATAAGATTTTATATGGAAGTTTAAACAATTAGAATATGTTTAAACATGGAAGTTTTTGTTTAATATGGAAGCAATTGCAAGATGATAATCAAGGATTTTTTGTCAATTGAACATGTAGAAATTCATCAGTCAATGAGAAAAAATACGCAATTATCAATATCTATTGCCCCGAAATAAAAATTTAAAAACATGCAGCCAAATGAGTATAAGTACTATAATGATCATGAGCTAACTTAGCTTCAGTTAACTTCATTCTAATACAAGATCAAAACATAAATAAATATGAAATTTGCAAGAACTAAACAACACACAGTAATAGCAAATAGAAGATACATGGAAAAGTAATATTTTGAATTTTGACTATTGGTTTGTAGAAACATCTATAGCTAAATAGTTTTATAGAACACTATAAAATATTAACTTTATTAGAAGCGATCAATTAATTGCCTGTTTAAAATAGAAAACATACCTGTTTTATGTCCTAATAATGTATTGTCGACTTCTGGATATTTAGCGGGATCTGACAAAGAAAATTAAGAAACATCAAAATAACAAATTATGAAAATAAATAATAAAAAGCAATTGAACAATAAGGTTTAAACAAGCTACAAGGATTGAGGGCACAAATTAATCAAATATTCTTCCCATTGAAATGCCCTAAAAAACTTAACATGTTTAAATTTTATGTATGGATAAAAATCATTTGTAGGAATTGCAAAATTAATGAAGATTTACTTTGATAATAAATATTTTTTCCCATGCATTACAAAATAAAATGGGAATTTATACCAGTCAATGTTAAATTATGAATTGATAATGATAAGAATAGCATAACTGTGGTGTGCACACAGAAAAAAGAAGCAATTCTAAAAATATAAGTGGAGAAAAAGGTGGGTTTAGTGTGTTAATGATTAAACTGTGACATATATAACTTGGTCGTTACTAATATGAACCAAAGTAAAATTATGAATTGATAATGACTAGTATAGTATAACTGTGGTGTGAACATAGAAAAAAGAAGCAATTATAAAAATATAAGTAGAGAAAAAGGTGAGTTTAGCGTGTTAATGATTAAACTGTGACATATATAACTTGGTCGTTACTGATATAAACCAAAGTAAAATTATGAATTGATAATGATTAGAATAACACATACTGTGCACAACAAAAGGAAGCAGAAGTATATGCAATTAAGTAGAGAAAAAAGTGTGTTAGTGTGTTAATGATTAAACTGTGATGTATACAAGTTTGTTTCTTATAATAACATGATTATGAATTGATGGTGACAAGAATAACATTGAGTGTGCACGACAAAAGAAAACAGCATATGATTAAGAGTGGAGAAAAAGGAATTGAAATGATTAATTATTAAACCGTGTGGCATATGTGAGTTTGGTGTTAGTGATATGAATTGAAGTTCAATTAGGAATTGAATCTGTGTTAATGAAAGGCAAGAAACATATGTAACTATGTACATAATAGAAAAAAATGGTGTCAAATATTTGAACTTAGATAATACGAACATAAGTTTTGCCTTAAAATTTACCGAATCGAGCGATTCTTGATCTTTGTAGACTTCTTTGGCCCCCATACAACCATTCTCCCAGCAGAACAGCCACATTTGGCACGAAATATGAGAAGTATCCTGCCATTAGGAGGCGCAACCTTCCTGAGCTGACCTTCAATTTCTCTTTGATGATCCCCACTCAATTCAATCAAAACATCATCTTTGGAAGATGTAGAAGGTTCAGAAAAGGAGGAGGCAGTGCTATTTTTCATCATCTCCTCCGTCTCAATCTGAAAATCGAATTTGGGGGAATCTTTGAGACCCAAGCAATTGGGTCTGTTGCATTTCTTACCACCCAATGCGTAACGAACAATGATAACGAACAAAACACCAACCACCAACACGACGAAACTAATCCCAAAGACATTGAAAACCAACATAGCGCACTCATCATTAGCGCTTTGGACGAGGGCGGAAAAGGTGAGTTTAATACCTCGGAAAAGCAGCTGCAAATAAGGCAAGAACAGGTACGCACACGCGAAGAGCGCGGCGATCATCACCACAGCATCGACCCCAGCCGCCACAGACGAAGTGGCGCACTGCGCAAAAGGAGTGGTCCTCGACTGCGTTCTTTGCTTTTTCCGATTGAGATTGGACGAATTGGACATCAATCTTCCATTCCGATTAGTCTGAAGGGCTTTTTGCTTGCTCTTCCAACCACCGCCATCCGCCGCCGCCGACGAAGAGGTAGCTGCAACCGCCAGCTCCAGCGCCGCCATGAGAGAACGAGTGGAGCAGAAATCGAAGATTCGAAGTAAGAGAGATGGAGAATTGACCATGGACAGGACAAATGCCAATCAATGAGAAATTAAAATTAATTAATTAAATAAATAAAGGGGTTTTCGGAATATGAGAAATTATAAGAAAACACGATTTTCTCAGATTTCATTACCGACCAAATCTTCGTAACCGACGGGCACGATCGTCCGGATCCTCATTTTCCGATCTGGTGGATCAAATGATTTCATACATGACAGCCACTAATTTCTCGCTAAAATATCTTATTACAACCAAATAATTAAATAATAAATAGATGTGGATTCAATAAATCTTTTTTATTTATTTGACTTTTAAAAAGTAGTTGCAAGTTGCAAGTAATAAAACCGGACGGGTATCAGTTATACCCACTTGTG
Source organism: Zostera marina (assembly GCA_001185155.1). Classification (NCBI taxonomy): domain Eukaryota; kingdom Viridiplantae; phylum Streptophyta; class Magnoliopsida; order Alismatales; family Zosteraceae; genus Zostera; species Zostera marina. The sequence continues at coordinate 135,500 of LFYR01000957.1, read as the reverse complement.
AAAGAGTAGCAAGTCCACCCGACCACCCGTCTAGATATATCTACATATTGACGTCACAGTTTACCCATTGGCCGAGGAGAGATATTTACAGGTTCATTTGTTTTTGTGCACGACGACGAAAAAAGTAAGTGATCAACTCCTTGATATTTTGGTCCATGTGTTTGGGCAAAATGCAGAGTGGAGAGTAGAGATTGATAATTTTTCATTTTTGTCCTTGGCTAATGGCTAGTTGGAAAATAATGCCTTAAATCCTACTTTCTTTGCAAATAAACCATATTCATTCACTCAATAGTAAGGTTGTAACTTGCTTGTAAGGATGGTGACAACATGAGAGGAGAATCCACAATCTTCATTCCATTTCCTTCCTCAACAAATGCATAAGAAATGGCTTTAATATTAAAGATTGTTCTTACTCCTAACACAAATAAGCTTAGCGAATTAACTATCAACAATCTTCGTATCTCGACCCAGTTGGGAGGAGCCGAGTAGGAGACATGGGGTCTATCAGTGACAGACACATGAACTAGAACATCAATTTCTGACTATATACGTACATAGTCGACGAAAGAAGTCATCAAATCTATACTAACTAAGAATGGTGACTGCCCGACAAGAAAATCGACAACTCAAGAGATAGACGCATACCCAGAGGCCAGAGTCAAGGACTCAGAGTGAATTCATTGACAAAGTCTGAGTCGACGATTCAAATGGCAGACAACAACAGAGGAAAACACTCCAAAGTGCGAAAAACTAGATACAACTTATACAATTGTGAACACTCCTAAAGTGAAACGGACCAAAAAGGTCAAGAGCGTTAAAACACGACCAAACAAGGCCAAATCCAGAATGACCCCTCCTGACGCTGAGGGAAGGGGGGGAGGTGATGGTATCTAATTAAACATGAACAAGCTTTTTTATTTCCCATGTATATGGTCAGTAAAAGGAGCCATCAAACCCATAATGAAGTAAGAGAGATGTAGGAAGAGATGACACTGCCTCTTCTTTCATAGCAAGTTATTTCATAACTATCACTTCAAGAGAGAGTCTTCAGAATAGATCACTAACACAATGTGAGTCGATGAATCATAAATTCAACAATCAAAGAGGGGGAGTGACCAAAAGCTAAATATAGTTTCCAACAATCATAAATTCACATATACTCCTAATGGCCGGGAAGTAGAGCAAAAAGGTCAAGAACGGTTCAACACGATCGAACTAGGCAAAATTCAAAAGTGAAGTGGTCGACAATTTGATATGCCTTCCTTCCAACCAGGGGTCGATCCAATAACACCCCATGCCATGGACTGGGGTTCAATTATGAAAACCCATGCAAAAAAGAAATGGAGGACTTCATGAATATTTTAACCTCAAAGGCTGAGGTTGTGAAATTATTAAAATATTTTGATAACTCGTCAAAAAAAATAAAAAATTAATTCCTAAAATCTAGCATTGAGTCATTTTAAATCTTCAATCCGTCCACTGCTTTCCACACGACACATGGGTGGAAAGCTCGATCTGGATTCAAAAGTCGCTAAACCTATTCAAGATTACACCCAAAATAAATAAAAAAGGACAACGCAAATGGGTTGGGCTAAGTTTTAATAGACTTCTTTAATAAGCTTTAGGTAAACATTAGATCTAGTTAGGATAAGAAATTAAGAATGCTTTATGAAATAATAGGGCTACAGAGTTAAATTTCAAATGTACGAATCATCTTTTAATGAATGCTTGATATCTTCCATTACATTTTTATTATTAATACATATAACTACTAACAAGTAACAATTATATAATTAAATCGAAGGGCGTGTTAGTAATTTCCTATTACAAATTGTTAAACCACATATTTTATGACATTAGTGAAAATTTAACGAATATATTTTTAAAAATCAGTCATTAGTTAAACTAATCTCTATTTGCCATTTGCCGTTCTTTTTAATATTAATTTATTTAGGATACAGTTTGTGCGTCATTAAATCGTGTCTATTAATATTTAATCCAATGGTTAAAATAATACACTGCAAAAAATACTAACACATATACGACAAAACATCGATTCAATAAGCATGATTTTTTTTTTGAATCAATTAAATTTCATCAAAATAAGACTAATTCCAAGTTTACTAAAAAAATAGAGTATAGAAATAAAAATAAAAAGAAATGAGCAAAAAGCTCATTGACTCTTTTCCATTAGCTATGTAGTCTAGTTATATAGTAACTAGATACTCTGTCTCAGGAGGTTGGTCTTCCATACTTCCATCATAGAGTGAAAACAACTCTTCTTGTAATACACTGAATTAAATAAGAGACTGATGTATTTAATGATCTCTTTAAAGACTACCTCAGGAGGCCTACTAATATGTTGTCTATACCTTTTATTTTTTTCTATCCATATATGCCACGACAAACACCCAATAACATTTCATATTAGCCCCCAAAGGGGAGAGTGACGCGTAATCTTTTGTACTGTCTACGTCAGATTCCCCAATCTAATTTCTGGATTGGATTGAGTGAAAAACTGAAATATTCATTATTTTTTAGAAAGCGAAATTCAGGTGTTCCGTCAACGGAATTAAAAGAGATCTGAAATAAAAGCAGTTAAAAAAAAATGACTTCTAGTTTTATCTTTCAGATTGCATAATAAGCAAACAAAAAACACTTGTATTCTCCAACTCCTCAGATTGTATAAACATGATTAATTTGACATAAATTTGACTTCGATATACTTTATAATTACTCAATTTATTTATATTCTAATATTCGCTAACAGAATAAACTAAAGAGAGTAATCAGTTCGTTACGATTCACGCCGTTGTATTTATTGATATTTGCGCCAAAGTATATTAAAAAAAGAAAAAAGAAAATTTGCAGATATTGACCATGATTATCTTATATTACTAAGATAATAGAATGCCAGTGTAGAAAATTTAAAAAATAGGTGGAAAAAATGAAGGATGATGGTCGATGGATGCATGTTATTGTATTGATAATTGATGGGTAGTATTGTAATTGTCACTCGATTTACACGGTTGTATACAACTTAAAAAGCGCCGAGGGGAAGGGAAAGTGCAGCGGCTATGAGGATCATGATAGATGGAAGAAGAGTCGGAGCTCTGGCTATTGTCTTGTTAATTGCCGTAGCTTCATCAACGGCGAAAGAAGTCTTGGGACCACCAGAACCCGTTTCTTATGTACACCAACGTCAACCAAATCACACTGCCGGTATGATTATGAACACGAGGGAGGTCGGTGTCGACAGCCCGGCTTTCGCCGACTCTATCTCGCTCTTCCTTGAGAAAATATTGGCTGGGATCCAACGGAAGGTGAATGCAGAGAGAAATGCAGGCAGGGGTGGTGGTTATTATTTGGAAGTGGTAGTTATAGGAATACGTGCGAAGTTTGTGGCGCCGGTGTTATGGATGGTGGTGGTGATTTGTTTAGTGATGTCGGTAATGCTAGGCACAGAAGTGGTGCTGCTGTCCGCCGTAAGTCTTTTTGTTAAGTTGTTCCGACGCCGGCCTATGGAAGAGAGATACAAATGGGAACCGATCGACATTGTCAGCGACTATGATTTAGAGGCGGCGGCGGCGGTTTTTTCTCCGATGTCATTGGCTTTTCCATTGGTCTTGGTTCAAATTCCTATGTACAACGAAAAAGAGGTCCAACTAATCCGATCTCAATTATATATTTTTGTTACTTCTGTGGGCGGTCCTATACTCCTATATATTGCCTATTTATGTGATGTAATAACAACATAGTGGTTGGATCTTGGATGTGGCTTAGGTTTATAAGCTTTCCATATCAGCTGCATGTGCTCTCACATGGCCAATGGATCGGATTATAATCCAGGTTTTAGATGACTCTACCGATCCAGATGTGAAGGTGACCAGAAACTTTCTATATTTCTTTCAGAGAGACATAATTGGCTAAAATTTCAAATTATAACCAAAATGATGCAAAACAGGAGCTGGTGGAGATGGAATGCAAAGGATGGGCAAGTAAAGGCATGAACATCAAGTATGAGGCAAGAGACAATAGGAGAGGGTATAAAGCAGGTGCTCTCAAAGAAGGTATGAAGTATGGCTATGTTGAGGAGTGTGAATATGTTGCAATTTTCGACTCTGACTTCCAACCGCAGTCTGATTTTCTTATGAGAACCATCCCCTTCCTGTTGTCTAATTTGAGTGTCGCCCTTGTTCAAGCTCGATGGGAGTTTGGTAATCACTGCTAACTTAAAAATTTATCGGCATGGTCAATCAATATCTATCTGCAAGACTACCAAATTACCAATGCATCTAATTGGTTTGAGACAATATTTGCAGTGAATTATAAAGAATGCATGCTAACAAGGATGCAAAGAATGACTCTAGATTACCATTTCAAGGTAGAGCAAGAAGCTGGCTCATCCGGATGGAGTTTCTTTGGTTTCAATGGTATCTTCATCAATTACTTTATTCATGGAAATCCCCTATATATGTAGTATGTACCAAAATTGATAACTAGATAATGCAGAATGAAAAACCCCCTTTGAGTTTTGATAGTTAATATATCGCCTAGCTACTGCCTACTAGTGAATTCTACTGATCGAGCTCATCCAGATAATGTGGATCATTTAAATTGGTTCCACGTACCTTTTCACAGGGACTGCAGGAATCTGGAGGATTGCAGCTCTTAATGAAGCTGGTGGCTGGAACGATCGAACAACTGTGGAAGACATGGATTTGGCAGTTCGAGCAACTTTAAAGGGCTGGAAATTTATATATGTTGGAAATATCAAGGTAATCCAAACTCTTGATCCTCCAAACTAAGCTTAGTTGGACTGGACACCAAATTGAGTGAACGTATTTGAATGCATCATATCCTTTTCATATATGTATATATGCATTAATGCATGTACTGGGGAAAAAATATTCCAATCTCGTTTAGTGGAAATGCAATAACCAGCAATGAATTTTGATCAGGTGAAGAGTGAATTGCCAAGCAATTTCAAGGCCTACAGATACCAACAGTATCGTTGGACATGTGGAGCTGCAAATTTATTCAGGAAAATGGCAGTGGAGATTTTAATGACTAAGGTATTATTATAATGATTTTATTAAATATTATCTCAATTCTCAAGCATGCATGCATGATCGATATATCTTTAGATTTTTTATGAGGAGAAGAAGCATGTTTATGCATGCCTGCTAAATCTAAGTGTGAAATCCCTATAATGTAGAGCAGAATGTACCATTTCTGAAGAAGATATACGTGATCTACAACTTCTTCTTTGTAAGGAAAGTGGTGGCACATATCATAACCTTCACATTTTATAGTGTGGTTATTCCACTATCAATATTTGTTCCAGAAGTTCAGATTCCAAATTGGGCAATTACTTACATTCCAACAACAATTACAGTTCTTAATGCTATAAGAAATCCAAGGTTTGTTAAAAAAAAACAATTTCTTCTTCATTGTTTCAAATTTTTAAGTTCAAAACTAAAAATAAATGTACCTATATGGTTGTTGTATTACAGATTTATCCATCTCTTGGTTTTCTGGATTGTATTTGAGAATGTCATGTCATTGCATCGTTTGAAGGCAACAATAGGTGGTTTGTTCGAAGCTGGAAAGACAAATGAATGGATTGTCACCGAAAAACTCGGAGAAGCTCTTCTTGCAAATCCTGAAATTAGAGTACAAGAAAAGCCAAGGGTCAGATTCACAGAAAGGTAAATACTAAATTTCATGGAAAATTATTTAGCTTATTGTTTTTATTCTTGTTTTTTCATCACAGGATCTACCTTTCAGAGATTGGATTTGGAATTTTCCTCATAACTTGTGCTACTTACAATCTACTGTACCACAGGAATTATTATTATGTGTATATATATCTTCAAGCAGTTGCATTTTTCATCATCGGGTTTGGCTATATCGGCACCTTCAAGCCAAATACATAATGGGGAATATACATTATTTTCGTCATCTTCGTCAACAAACAATGCTCTTATTAACATCCCCATTCGATGCCATCTATCTTTTTATCCAGGTGATCAATACCTGTCAAAGCCAAAATAAAATAAAATTTGTCACAAGAGAAAAGATATACATGGAAAAAAGGAAGACCAATGCATATCATGTGTGTAACGATTAACAGGAGAACAAATTAACAAGAAGCGATTCAGACAAAAATTTATTTTAATGTGAAGGATAAAGTTATTTATTTAGCATTTGGATATTTTTCGTTTGTTGATATTTAGAATTTGTGAACCAGTCATTATTAAGATCAAATGTATCACTGAATTTACAGTCACTTCCGAAATGTAATTGTCATTTAAACTATAGGAAAATTTAATTAATTATGTCTGATTGTCTTAAAACAACCAATAATATAACAGAAAAATTAAAATCATGAAAAAATATCATACAATTTATAACAAAACTCAAATTTTTGCTCTAAAAAACTGATAAATAGGTTACCTGTCTAGTGCTTATATCCCAATAAGGTGCAACTGTGTTTAATCTTGCTCTTTTTTGTGTTATTTCCACTATGAAAAGACGAGTCTGTTGATAGGTTATCTGCAAAAACTTTTGATAGGCTTTCCGGATCCAAACGAGTAAACTTTTCTCATTTGCCGTTGATTGTTGGAAACAACAGTGTGCATAATTGTATCTGATGGAGATATGTCAGTTAATGACAATGACTTATCTGTGTAAGATATTTCTTCCATTTCATAAGTTGTCATAGATTTCCTCTTTGATCCTGGTAACAGTTTTAAACCTGCAGATTAAATAGAAAAATGTCAATAAACTAAATTACCAAGTTCCTTAAAAATAACTTTTATATTTGAATACTCATATTTAATTTAAAACACAAAACACGATAGGTGAATGTTAACCTCCACGCATGCTAGAGATATCAGGCTGCATTTCCCCATCAATGCAACTATATAAGTCTCGAGAAGTGCTTGGAAGACAAGTTCTGAGAAAACATTCAAAGCAGATTTGATTCTAAATTTTGGCACATGTCAACAAAGAAAATAAAGCTAAGAAGGGGAAAAACAATCTTCAAACTTATTAATAAATAATATACATCAACTTATAATGAAAAAATTAAGTTGAAATTAATTTTAGTAGATAAAAAACTTTAGTTTTAGCACAAAGGTATTTCAACAGAATAAAAAAGGGTGAGAATTATACCCAAGAAAAAAACTGAGCTGAACAATTGATATATAGGAATGACAACGGTGTAGCAGGGAAACTAACGTGGTGAAAGATGACACGTCACAGAATTTAAATTGGAAAGGATGAATTTAGAAAAAGAAAAGAATTGATCATTAATGCAGATTATGGAACTCCTGTTAGCACAAAGGTATTTCAACAGAATAAAAAAGGGTGAGAATTGTACCCAAGAAAAAAAATGAGCTGAACAATTGATATATAGGAATGACAACGGTGTAGCAGGGAAACTACGTGGTGAAAGATGACACGCCACAGAATTTAAATTGGAAAGGATGAATTGAGAAAAAGAAAAGAATTGATCATTAATGCAGATTATGGAACTCCTGTTTACTATGAGAAACAGACATAGCACTAATTGAACAATATCAGGCAAGCATCACATTCATTGAATGACTAAACAAAGGAGTTATATCACCTTATTTAAAGAAATAAATTGTTAGAATCCATAGTTTTTGATGCATATGCAGGTAGCGGTCATATGATGACCTCGCAGACTTATTTGTGTGATTAGCAGATCTTAGGTGGAAGCTTATCAATGAGTTTTGGTAGTCAACTACGTAGAGGCACCAAGTTGACCATTGGTCGTAAGCTGTAAGACATCATGGCAACTAGTATATCAGCTGAATTCCAAAGTGCTAAAGTAGTTTACAATGTATTCCACTTATTGAAAGTTCAAAATCAAAAATTGATTTCTATTTTGGCAGATTAAAAAAATTCATTGTAAAATGAAGGGCAATATCTTGATTACAAATTTACAAGTGGAGATAAAATAACATAAACTAGGAAGATGAGCCAAGGTTCATCAACTTTTTCCTATATGACTTGACTTCTAGTGATTAAGTAACTAGTAATGCTGCCTCAGGTGGTTGGTCTTCGTCTCTCCGATAATTGCAAAGTAGTCATCTCTATTTGAAAACAAGCCTTCTTGCAATCCTCAGATTTGAAGGAGAGGATGACGTCCTTAATAATTTCCTTAATGAAGATCTCTGGAAGTCTCAGAGTGTGCTACAAGAGCCTTTTGTTCTACTCAAACCAGATGTGCCAAGCAAAACATCCTAGGGCATTCCAAAGCAGGCCCCAGAGAGGAGAGTGCAAGTTGAGCTTCTGGCGAGCTTTAATCAGATCACTTAGCCTAATGTCAGGGCTGGTTAGGAAGAGGGTAGGAGAGTTTGTAAATTTCCAGGAGTGGTTAAGGATTTTGGCCAGATCTAGAGCCTAGGAATATGATTCTGGTGTATGCACAGTTGAAAAATAAGTGAGCTCTAGGCCAATATTTTCATAAAAAAATAATGCGAATATACTTTTGAGAGGTATGCAGCCGCACACACCATGGATTTTTTTATTTTTAAAAAAATCAGTAAAAACCAAGAATCACTTGAGAGTTAAAATAATTTTTTTTTGTTATTATTGCTTGGAAAGTTGGGAGAATTGAAAGAAGGATTATTTATAGATGTTATTTATAGAGAATTGAGAGAGACTATTTATAGAGTTATTTTGGGAGAATATAATTTATTTATTAAAGGCTATAGCCGTTGGAAATTTTCTATAGGCTATATGGCCAAAAATTAGATATGGGCCTGCTTTAGAATTAAAATTATATTAGAGACCTGTTAAAATTAAATCAGAATTATATATGGGCTAAAAAATCGTTTTGGGCATGTTTTTGCCAATTTTTAATTTCAAAATATGTGATCACTATGCGACCCGTTGACTATGCGTCCAATTTGGCCGCATAGTTTGGGAATCGATTAGTCGAGGCCGCATTATGCGGCCTAAACTTCTGGTCGCACTATGTGGTAAACGACCGCATAATGGGAACAATGATCTACTAGGCTCATCCTGTGAATTCATCTTTTCCAAACCCTAAAAATAGAAACCAGTTATCTTTCTTTCTCTTCGGACCATCTTTCTTGCCAGAAAACCGCTGATGTTTATTGTTGCATTCTTCTCGAAGTTTCTCCCATTCACTTCCTCTATTCCTCTCGTCGGTTGGGAAGTATATTCACAGCCACAAACAATGTTTGCCGTCTGTTTTGAATCGATTTCTAACGAAAATCGTTTTATAAAATTTAAAACTGATGAAATCCAATCCGGTAGGGATTTGGATTAGAGATTGGGGTTTAGGGATCCACCTTCTGACTTTAATCACCTAATATATCGGGCCCATCAGTAGGCGATGGGTACGAGAAATGGTGTTTGAGTGTTGGATCTTTGAAGGCGTCGAACTCGGATCTGAAATTGAGCATCATACGTGATATCCGTTGTCAGTGGATGACGTGCTCCTGATGTCCGCAATATATCCCAGTCTGTATATCTGGACCTAAACAGGGGTGGCGTGCTACGAACGTCTGCGCTACCTCCAATGGTTTGTTGCCCAATTCGAGGGGTTGACCGTAATCATATACAATGGGTGACTCAAGAAGTTCATAGTGGTTCTTTGGCTGTGAAGAACGGTGGAGCTCGGTGGTAGAGTTTTTCTTCAAAGTTGGAGAAGTGTGTGAATGTCCTTTTCTCCTTTAGCTTTCCTCTACTTATAGAAATGACAGAAAGTATGATTCACAAAATTGGGCAAGAATACAAAGAGAACTGTTCAAATTAAAAGAAAGTGTTGTGATTTTTTATGACAATGGTAAATTTTCGTTTTTAATGAAGAAAGGACAAGTTGGATAAAACTACAAACCAATTAAGCTATAGAAGTACTACTTTATATCTACATCACTTATAAATGAGTAATGGGTAAGATTACTAGTTTTCTACAATTTTTTCTAGGACGGAAATAAATTATTCTGCCAATGAATATGAGGATTATGAGCTAAATCTACAAATCTATAATTCCATGCAACTCGTCACTTAAATTTAACAGAGTTAAAACTCTGCACTTGAACTTTGTTTCTGATGATGAGCCAGCTACTCATCTTCCCCTCATGAAAAGAAAATATAATAGGCAATCATAGTGAAGAAGTAAGTTACCTGTACTTGCTGTACATGTGATCAACGAATTCATCAATGAGAACTGGCCAAGCACCTATAAGACGGGGGGGAGAAATATTTCAATCCAAGTATGTGGATCAATTAGAAACGATGAATGCATTAACTAATAGAAGGTCTGTTAATGAATTAATTAGTTGATAACTAATTAAAATATAACTAGTTTTTTTTGTAAATAAAATATAACTAGTTGATATACTGAGAGATGTACTGCCTATGGTGCCACATCCTATAAGAAAAGCAATATATATCAGATTGAAATTCAGGCTATAATTCTATGGGAGTCCAACCTCTTGAACTGTATAAGAGAGTGAATGATATTGCATGTTTTGCCATTTTCCTATATTGTATCTTGGGCAATGCCCACCCCTTATTTTTTCAGTAATGAAATCTTTAATTTTTCAAATATATATATATAATTAGTTGCATATTTTTCAAGGTTCGTCGTATTTTTTTTTGAATTTGGAGTTACCTTCAGGATCGTAATCATCAAGATTTTCATTTATACACCGGCTGAAAATTAAAACTTGATGCCAAGTATCTTCAGATATATTGTGGCGCTGAGTTTTCTGTTAAAATAAAAGATTATCAACAACTCACTAATCTGCAAAAATACCAACAACTCAAAAACAGAAGAAGATTATAAATAGTTGCAGAAAGTCAGAAATAAGTAAAGCCGTTTTGTAAATAAAAATCTGACTAGAAGCCATGTATTGCATTTTTTTTCAAGAAATAAATGTTCTCATTTAATAAAAAAGAAAGGTTGTTTCCTGATTACAATTGGTTAATATGAATATAATATATGAAAATAAGAGAAATGGTTAATCCATCAAGACATCGACACTTTCCTTTATAGTTGTAGCACCTAGTGATCTAAAAACTAGGTACTTTGCCTCAAGAGGTTGGTGAGTTAGTCTCCCAAACATGCATTGTAGTCTCCTCCAATTGAGAGCCACGGCTTTTCTTGTAGATCTTCTAGATCTCCTCTCTGAAAGAAAAGTTGGTGTTTCAGATAATTTCTTGAAAAAATATTTCTGGGGGCCTAAGTGAGTATTGTTTTGTTTCACATTCCAGGCATGCATCTATCTCATTCCTAGCTGAAAGGAAGTACATCCACAAGGATGAGTCAATGGACGGATTGGGAGTCCAACCTCTTGAGGCTTCAGTCCTTGGCTAGTTAGTCAGGGTCATAGCTGTATAAGAGATAGACAATGTTTTTACATTTACTGTACTTGCATTTCCCTATATTCTGTAATCTTGGGCCATGCCCAACCTCTTTTTCAGTAATGAAAGTTTTAATTTCTCAAAAAAAAAAAGACTGCTTGGGATGGATGTTGTTAAGGGCTTCCCCTTTTATGTATCTAAATTGGATTCAGATGGAGAGAATTGATGGATTTTTGGTTGCTGAAGGACCTATCCAGTCTTGTTTGTTTAAAATCAGGATCAGGTAAGTTATTGGTTCATGCGATCTCCACTCCCTACCCTTTCCTAGGAGATCTAATCTCATCAAAGTCACTGCAGACCACCCAAGGGAGGCTTCCTATGGTGTGACTTATTTGGTGGAGGAGAGACCAGAGTTCCTTTCTAGATTCCCTTTGATTTTTTTTATAGACTGATGTGAGGAAAAGTTCCATACCTCCTATATTAAATAGGTGAGCGTGGATCAGTTAGGAGTGGATGATTATGATTTGTATGTGTCCTTTCTCCAAAATAACCATAATACCATATGGAGCAACGGTTAGGAGGGTTGGGTTGGCCATTAGCCCATTACTATGGGAGTTTAAGGTCATTTTCCTTAGTCAAATATTCATTTCCTTGGCCAGTTAGTTAGGGTCATAGCTGTATAAGAGATAGACAATGTTTTTACATTTACTGTACTTGCATTTCCCTATATTCTGTAATCTTGGGCTATGCCCAACCTCTTTTTCAGTAATGAAAGTTTTAATTTCTCAAAAAAAAAAATATTCATTTCATTTTTGGTATTTTCAAATAATTTTGCACCATTATTTTTCATCAATTTTCCTCAGTTACACCTTTTCCCAACTAGACTGTTATTTGCACCACATTCCAGGAAATCCTGGATCTCCTCTCTCTCAGCCACTAAGTGTTTCCATAGTGTAGAATCCACATTAGGCCTGAATGCCTGATTTGGATAAGCTCTAGTGGTTGACTCCTCACATACCTATCTTTTATCCATTTTGTGAGGATTGATGTCCCTGGACTCCAAAAATTAGTTGTTCTTTTGATATTCACAGCCTTTGTTGACTTTCTTAACTATGGAGATGGAGAGTATGATCCCTCTACCCAGTAGGTATACTTCCCTGCAATAACCCAGTTGAGTAATTGTATCCTTCCCTCATATGATAAGCATTTCCCACTCTATCTTGCTAGGAGTTTTTCAAATGACTCGTGACAATTTTGCATCACAAGGCTGAAGGTGTTATTGTAATACCATTAGCAACCAACCTGACCTTTAGTCTATCAACAGTTTCATCAGTCTTTTCCTTTACTTTAAACAACTTTAAACAGCTACAAGCTAATAAGTATGATTCATTATGCATCAAGGCATCATACTCTTTCTGCATTGCATTTTTCCATTCAGAGAATGAGAGGGCCACTCTAACAGATCTTGGTAGGGAGATCTAAGATACAGCTATAGACAGTACATACTACATACTGACTGAGCAGGCCTAAGGTTTTATAACCAATATGTTAGAAGATTTATTGTCTAGTAAATGAAGATTCCAGAACAGATATGCTAAATAAGTATTTCAATAGAGAATATAATTGGAAAAACACAGAAACCTTTATATAATCACACCAATGACTTAGCAATCGAAAACGCCCTGACAGAACTATTCTCCAAGCATCTATTGCCATATTAACAGCTGGTGTGAAAGGAGAAAAAAAAAGAGAATTAAGTTGTTTATACAATTTTTGATATGGAGCATCATGCGTCTAAGTTCTGATTTATCCAATTGACAAAAGAAAAAAAATGCTTACGAACACTCTTTTGTCCATTCTCACGGCAAATGAAAAATACAAAATTATAGAAGCATGAAAACTCTTGTGAATTCACCTACAAAGTTTGTCATATTTTCAGAAACAATTTATAGAACTTTTCCTCAGAGAAATATGTGATATACTTACAGACAATTCAAAAGTTTCCATGATTTTTTGAATGATGCCGATGATTGTTTCACTATAAAAATGTAGGCAGAGAAAATTAGGAGAAGAAAAAGAGTACATGAAATATCAACTATTAAGAAGAAGTCGAAGATGAAAAAATATAAACGGAAGTAAGCAGGTAATTTTGAGTGGTGGGTGTGGTCCAAGTTGTGATTGGAAGAAGGGGAAGAAGAGGAAGAAAAGGCATCACCAATGCCCAGTTATGTTGAATGGAGTTTATCCTACTTTATAGTCAAGATTCAAGAAGATCTTAACATTTAGCCCAACAAAAAACTACAAGAGGATCTGCTTAATTATTTACAAGTTAGACAAAATCATTAAAAACAAGAACCCAAACAAAGATTATGCGCCTAATATTGAAAGACATCGGTACCTCTTATAATTCTTCAAATCCAGCAACTTGGCCAGAGCGTTCAATTTCTCTTTACAACTTGAGGTTTTTGTTTGCCAATGAGCTATAATATCTACATATCAAAAACGTTTCACATAACGGCGAGAAAACAAAACAGAACTCAGCAGCACCAAATGAATGATGCTGTGTTCCGATTTTCTACCGAATAACTTACCACGGTAAGCTGAATACGTGTGTTGAATAAATCGCAGATCCGAATCCAACTCGAAATCATCCATGTTAACGGATTGCCCCCGACCTAATCAATATTCAACGGAAAAAAGGAAGAAGAAGAAGAAGGAATCTTGGAGAAGCTTCACAATCACCTCACGCCACATCACAACCGTCTAACAAAGCAGAATGACAAAAAGATTCAGGAACCCCTCTCACCATCCGATTCAATTCTTTCTCACATCCCGCGATTCGATTCGATTCGATTCGCTCTCCCCTCTCACAGAAGAAAAACGAGAGTGGAAGAAGTGAAATAAGTTCCCAAATTTCCTGCTTCAACAGCGCGGCGGACACAACAGAATAGATGTGGATTCCGGTATCACCGTATCATTGGTATGGTTGCTGGTTAGAGTCGTAATTATTTATACTTGGGATTTTTCTTTTGATCGACCAAATCGAAACAAGATTTTAAATGTATTTGTTCAAGTAATAAATGATCAAAGTAAGCCAATTGATTTCTATGGATTTCTATGAAACAAAAGTTGATGAAGAAACTAACTGTAACTAATATCTTTGATTTAGGTGATAAAAATTAATTAAATTTTTATTAATTGGATGAAATTAAAAATGCAATTAAATTCAATCAGTACTTTCACAAAAAAGATTGGTATTATTATATTTTTCATTCTACTTTACAAGTTTATCTAAGATCTTTAAATATTTTATTTTTGATATATCACTTAAAAGCGCGACCCAATAGGATATGTCTATCATGACCATTAATTGAAAATCTTGTGATGTCTACTGTATAACTAGACTACATAGCTAATGGGAGAGAGTCAATGAATTTTTTGCTCATTTCTTTTTTACTTCTGTACTCTATTTTTTTTGTAAACTTAACATTAACATTATTTTAATGAAATTTAATTGTTTTGAAAAAAAATTTAATTCACCTATTTTAATATCTTTAGGTACAAGTCATTAATAAACTTTGACCTTACCGATAAAACAATTCGATTTGGGTTGCTTCTGTAATTAGAGAACAGAGTAATTAAAATAAGCTCTGTAAATTAAACTGAATTCTATAGATATAAATATAATTAATAATATCTTTAGAGTGTTTCACAATTTTTATTTAAGTTTTGTTATGCAGATAATTTACCTAAGACTCATTCAAATCATAACTGAGAAGTCGAGGGACGTAACTGCAAAAGTTTTAATACATTTAATTTTAATTCAATGGGCCAACGATAATGCTACTAAATACTTGCATAATGCTTCAAAAAAAAAAAAAAAAAAAAAAAAAACACATAAACAAATTGAACGTATACATAGACTTCATTAACGGCTAAAAATTCACCGTTATCTATCTGAATTAAAGGTGCCGATATAGCCAAATCCAATGATGAGAAATGCAGCTGCTTGAAGGTAAATGTACACAAAATAAAAATTTCGACTGTACAATAAATTGTAAGTAGCACATGTTATGAGGAAAATCCCAATTCCAATCTCTGTAAGGTAGATCCTGTAGGTACATATATGATCAAAAACAACAATAATAAATCAGTGTTTTCTTTGGAGGGGGAGGGAGGAGGGATTATTTGAACATTGGTTAGTTGGTTACCTTTCTAAGAATCTGACTCTTCTTGACTTTTCTTCATGTACTTCGATTTTAGGATTTGCAAGAAGAGTTTCTCCCAGTTTTTCGGTGACAATCCATTCATTTATCTTTCCAGCTTCAAATAGGCCGCTTATCGTCGCCTTCAAACGATGCAATGACATGACATTCTCAAATACAATCCAGAAAACTAAGAGATGGAGAAATCTGTGTATAGATCAGCAGATGTAGGTACATTAATTCCTGTTTAATTTTGAGCAGAAAAACTATGCAAAATTGTTAATTAACAGACCTTGGCATTCTTATAGCATTCAGAACTGTAATTGTTGTTGGAATAGAAGTAATTGCCCAATATGGAATCTGAACTTCTGGAACAAATACTGATAGTGGAATAACCAAACTATACAATGAGAAGATTATGAAATGCACCACCACTCTCCTTAGAAAGAAGAAGTTGTAGATTACGTATATTTTCTTCATAATCGGTACATTCTGCTCCACATTACAGGGAATTCAAATTTAGACTCAGTTAATTGGCATGCATAAATATTAATTAAACATGTTTCTTTCTTTCATTACTAATAAAATTAAAATCTAACTCAAATTAAGATCGATGTAATCTACCTTGGTCATTAAAATCTCCATTGCCATTTTCCTGAATAAATTTGCTGCTCCACATGACCAACGATACTGCTGGTATCTATAGGCCTTGAAATTGCTTGGCAATTCACTCTTTACCTGATCAAAATTCATTGCTAATTATTACATTTCCATAAAATGGGATTGGAATATTTTTTCCCCATTTGTTTAGGGGATTTTTTTATATAAAAATGAGCTTTTTTTGAAATTTAGAGGTTCATTCATTGATCTCAAAATCTTAAATGTAGCTTTTTAAAAATATTAAATTTATTTTTGAAATTTCTCGAATATATTTCTTTCGATATATAGTGTTACCTTGATATTTCCAGCATATATAAATTTCCATCCCTTTAGGGTTGCCCGAACTGCCAAATCCATGTCTTCCACAGTTGTCCGATCATTCCAACCACCAGCTTCATTAAGAGTTGCAATCCTCCAAACTCCTGCAGTTCCTGTGAAAAAGTAGAACCAATCTATATGACCCACATAAATATTGTCTGGATGAACTAGCCTAGCCTAGCCTCAATCAATCTAGCTATTTCGAATCTGGATCGACTTTCATTAATCTTGGCTCGTACATACTATTTAGGATTTTTTGATGAATACAAGTAAAGAACATACCATTGAAACCAAAAAAACTCCATCCAGATGAGCCAGCTTGTTGCTCCACCTTGAAATGATAATCTAGAGTCATTCTTTGCATTCTTGTGAGCATACATTCTTTATAATTCACTGCAAATTAACATTGTATCAAATCAACCGGATGCTTTGTTTAATCTCGAAGAGAGTTTCATAAATACAATTATAATCATAATCTGACCAGTCATTAGTGATAATCAATTACCAAACTCCCATCGAGCTTGAACAAGAGCGACACTCAAATCAGACAACAAGAACGGGATGGTTCTCGTAAGAAAATCAGACTGCGGTTGGAAGTCAGAGTCGAAAATTGCAACATATTCACACTCTTCAACATAGCCATGTTTCATACCTTCTTTGAGAGCACCTGCTTTATACCCTCTCCTATTGTTCCTCACCTCATACTTGATGTTCATGCCTTTACTCGCCCACTCTTTGCATTCCATCTCCACCAGTTTCTGTTTTAATTTGCATTACGAATTGGGTCGATCGGAGAGTAATTGAAGCAAGAATTAAAAAAAAAACAGTTAGTGCTGTTCAACTACCTTTACAACTGGATCAGTAGAATCATCTAGGATTTGGATTATGATCCGATCCGACGGCCATGTGAGTGCACATGCAGCTGCTATGGAAAGTTTGTAGACCTTTTTTTCGTTGTACATTGGTATCTGCACCAAAATTAGTGGAAGCTTCGAGGAGATAATGGAAGAATCCGTCGCTGCTTCTACATCAATCGACCCCCATTTGTGTGTCTCTTCGATTGGCATGCGTCTGAACAACTTCACAAACAAACTCACCGCAGACAACAATACCAATTCGATTCCTAGCATCACTAACATCATTATGCAAATCACCAACATCACCCATAACACCGGAGCCGCCATCTTTATTCGTACCCATACAGCTACAACTTGGTAATAATTACTAGCACTCGCCGTTCGTTGGATTCCAGCCCAAATATTCTTAATCGCACTGCCGGCGTAATTGTGGATATTGGAATTGATGAGAAGAAGAAGTGACGATGGTTGAAACTGTCTCACTGCTTCTGCTGGTGAAGCTGCAGCCGTTAAGAAAACCATTGCCAGAGTTCCAACTCTTGCATCCATGGATTTCCGCTGCATTCACGCACTTTAATTCCCTTCTTCAATTTCTATCTTCTTCTACCTTCCTTCCAATAACCCACAATATTAGTATATTCATTGCCAGTGGTCCGGTTGTCCGGCTGTCCGGCTGGAGTGGTACCGGATATCAGTTAATTCACGTTCGGCAGTTGGGATCGAATAACCAATCACGTTATGCCATGCCATCAGTGCCATGGTGCCATGGGTTTGTATTCTGAACTAAAAGTATTTGAGGGTATGGATATAAAATGACCAAAAGATAAAATAATATTTTTCGAGAATGCATTAAATCCATAATATATAAAAAAAAAACATCGTGGATTGCTTGGACAGCCTGGTGGTCCGGTGGAGACTCTGTGCTCAAAAAGATATTTGACCGACCGTCGTCGCTGGAAAGAAAAAGAAACACAACAGAGAAGAAAGCTGCATTTTTTTGCGTTGACCATCGATTCGATTCATTTCCGCTACGGTGGAGAAGTGGAAGCAGGTGGGTATGTAGTTCTCGTCGTTTTTCTCTTTTCCTTTCTTCATTTTCAATTCGATCGATCGTGAGGGATATATATTTGTATCACACGCAGTTTGGGAATCTTTTCGTTATTGGGGTTGGGACGGCATTGGATGGTGGTTCTGATTCTAAGGGTGTTTTGGATTCGGTTTCTGTTATTAGGGCCTTAGGGGTATTGGTCGAGGAAGGCAAATCATGGATTCTAGGATTAGTGATCGGGGTTCTTTTTTGGAATCAAGTAAGAATGCTTATCCGAGTCCCATGAATGGTAGCGACTCAAAGGGAGGTCTTGACTGTGGGGATAGGAATCACCCAAGTGCTTGTTCTAAAATGGATGGTGATATCAGCTACAAGGGAAATCTGGAGGGTCTAGATGTTGTTAGAGAAGAAAATGTGGCTCGTAGAATTTCTCCTGGGTCGGTGGGTCCTAGGAAGAAGACAGATGCTATGAATGACGATGCAGGTGTTGATGGAAATAGTGCGTTTGTTTTTAGTAGTAGAAGGAACATAACTAACCAGGAGAATTTGTTTCCGTGGTTTCCGCCTAATATGACATTCTATACTACAAAGAAAATATCAAAAGCTCATGCTAGGATGAAAAAGGAAAGTGAAAAGATAATAGCCTCTGGTTGTGCACAGCAAAAATCTTCTGATTTTAGACCAGGAGTTGGTATATCGTCGTCATACACAAGTAATTTTAACCAAACAAAATTAGACTTTGAACAAGAATTCAAGAATTCATCCGCATCAATAATTCAAATGAATAAAAATATTCCTGGAGAAAATAGTAATGAATTACATCGTGCAATTTCAAAGGAAAATCCACAGTTACATTCCACACCGAAAAAAAGTATTCCACCTTTGCATATTGATGAAACAGAGAAAAAAACTCAACATGTTCCATTTGTATCGCAAACTGAGGAGAGAATATCAGACAACAAAAGAGAGGCTGAGACTGAGTTGCCTTCCATCCTTGATGCAGCTGCAAGTCTTGCAGCTCAGGAAACTTGTGAAAGATGTCGGCTCAGGTAGTTTCCACATTGCACTAAGTTTTATCAACTTCAGGATATTGATGATTTTTGAGAAGAAAGTTGGGCTTGTTTGACTCAATTCTGAATTCTATATAATCAATTATTTTTTGATTTATTGTGTATCAGGGGAAATCGAGCTTATGCAAGTGGTTCTTTAGCTAAAGCTGAGGAGTTTTATACGCGTGGAGTAGATTCTGTTTCCCCCAACGAAGAGTCAAGAAGTTGCCGCAGGTCATTAATGCTTTGCTATGGCAATCGTGCAGTGGCACGGATTTCTCTTGGGAGAGTTAGAGAAGCACTTAATGATTGTATGAAGGCACTTGCGATAGATCCCAGCTTTATTAAGATTCAAATTCGAGCTGCAAAGTGAGTTTTTTATATTTGTTTTTCTTGAATTTAATTATTGAAATATCCCACATATTTTTTAATCATTTGATGTTTGCAGAATTTATTTAAGATAAAAATAATTTCAAACTGCTGAGAGATTCCAAATTCCTAGATGATTGACTGCATTCTCTGCCATCTTTATTTTTATATTTACCACTATTTTAAACATGAATTAAAAAGGGCATCAATTTTCAATTGCATCGAATTGAAATGTTTAGAACAAAATGCAAATATACAATCAACAATGCATCTGCCCATATATATTGCAAATCTTGTTTCACTTTTTTTTCCACGAGCTCAGCATAAAGATCCGTTTAAGATAAAAAAAAAAATTGCATTTGATTTCCTATTGAATAGAGAGATGGCTTTGAAATTTTTGGATCAAAATCTTTAATTTAGTCTTCTCTTGAATATAATTTCTTACTTTTACCCAAAATTAGTAATATAAATTGATTAAATTCAATTTCTTTAAGATATATAAATTAATTTTTCATTGAGATGAAAAGAGAAGTATGTCATGTTAAGAAGGAGAAATTTTTAAGCGGCTATTTTTTAACATGATTATTGAGTATTGACTAATATGTAAATGTTCCTTGATTTTTCATTTCATGCTTTGATCTTTCACACAATCACACGTGGTTTCATATATTATATATATACACAGATAAAACTATATCATTTTTTACTTTTTATTCTTCAATAGTATTGAAAGAACAGAACTATATAAGCTATTTCCTTAAGCAAAAATTTCACGGATCTTGTTCCTAAAAAGTTTAATATAATTTCTTAAGCATTGTTCCAGTTGTCATCTTTCACTTGGAGAAGCTGAAGATGCATCGAAATTTTTCACAAGGTGCCTTCAAACAGAGAGTGATTTTGGTTTAGATAAATTTTTTTCCGAAGAAGCTTCTGAAGGTTTGAAAAAAGCTCAGGTATCTCTTTCTCTCTGATTATTTGGCATTTACTATTTCTACATATGGTTATCCTTTAATGTTTTTAATGCAGTAGAAACTAGATTTTTTTTAATATTTGTTAGAGAAGAAGATTAATTAAGCACACATTAACCAATTTAACTTATGCATATTTGCATTCATGGTTCTCACTAAATGATTTGCTTACATGGCCCTCATGAATGACAGAAAGTAAGAGATATCATTAATCTGTCTATAGAGCTTTTTTTAAAGGATAATTCTTCAGACAAAGCTAATGCACTGCAAATATTATCAGAGGCTTTGTCGATAAGTCCTCATTCAGAAAAATTGATGAAGATGAAAGCAGAGGTTCTCTTTATGGTAAGTAGTGTTTTTTTACAAATGATGATAAATCTGTAAACCAATTGTTTCCATATTTTATAGAAATATATCACATTTAGGTTATGATTTTTTTAATATCTTTTTGGGTTGTCTTATTATTAAATAAAAATATTTTAATAGTTACTGTGTTGGTTGCTTTTATCTGATTATTTGAGCAGCTCGGAAATTATGAAGAAGTAATCAAACTATGTAAGGAGACCATGGATTCTTCTGAAAGAAATTCTTTACTAATTTCTGGAGATGACGAAATCAATGATGGTTTGCTAGAATGCACACATTATCCTCTTCCAAAGATATGGCGTGTGTACCTCATTGCTAAATCTTATTTCTATTTGGGAAACATTGATGAAGCCCTTGACGAGATTCAAATGCATGAGGAAATTGGATCTTTTTCACAAAAGTAAATCAAACATAAATAATCAGAGTTCCTTTTCAAGAGGAATTTTTAAATTTAGGTTAAATGTTTAATTATTTGTATCTTATCAGGTATGAAGGAAGGTCTATGGGATCAATGGAATCTTTTTATGTCATCTTGAAGGAACTCTCACGTCTGAAAGTACGATATATTTCCAATTTAATGGCACTGTTAATGTTTTCTGTGTTTTTTGATGAAAATGTTTTCTGTAACTTCTAACTTCCATAAGAGTGTAAGACTGATCCCCTCCACTCTTTCTTTTCCATAATATCTGAATTCTTTTATTTTTGTCATTTATATTTTGTTGTTGTGTATTCTGGTTCAATTGCAGGCTTCTGGAAATGATGCATATCAAGCAGGTCAATATTCAGAAGCAATCGAATTCTACACTTCTGCTTTAGCATGCACTATTGAATCTCATTCTTTTGCTGCACTCTGTTTTTGTAATCGTGCTGCTGCATATCAAGCACTAGGACAGATTACTGAAGCCATTGCAGATTGCAGTTTGGCAATAACATTCGATGCAAACCACGTCAAGGTTTTTTTATTTTTGTGTATATACATAGCATTCAATTCACTTACAATGCTTCCTGAAATCATTATACATCAGAAAGTGTCTGATTCTTAATCATATATGACTTTATACAAAATTACATCGTTATTAGTTTTTTCATTTATTTCTAAGTTTTCATTTTTTATAATAAAACAAAAAATACAAAACCTAGATTACCAATGATATAAATAAGGTATTATGCAATATACAAAATACAAATGATTCTTATGAAATTGATGCTATATTGCTACCTTACACCTTGTAGAACAGGAAAATGTTAAATTTTAATTTGTTCTTTAAAAATGTAATTTCTTATGTCTTCATTTTGTTTCTCTTCCAATTTTTCATCATGTTATAGGCAATTTATAGACGAAGTACTTTGTCTGAGATGATCAGAGACTATGGTCAAGCAACTTCTGATCTCAGCAGGCTTATATTGCTTCTTGAAAGCCAAACTAAAGTTAAATATAATCTTTTTGAATCATATGCAAAACCATCTGACATCAAGAATGATCTAAAAGATGCCCATTTACGACTCACCATAGTTGAAGAGGCAATTACTAGACGAATACCATTGCATATGTATATGATATTGTAAGTTATTTAATGGAAAAACTTCTTTAATTTTGCTTACATGCATTTTACATGGGTAGATTTCCTGTGTTGTCCATCCGCGCATAGCTATTTGCCTATTTCCAAACATTTTTTCAGATGCTCACGAAAAATTTCCACGCTTCCAGTTCCAAGGAAAATGGAAACTTTTAGATGCAAGCATTGAAAATGTTCGTAAGCATCTGGAAAAGTGTTCAGAAGCATGCATTATGAATCTGATGTCTATGTTATTACTTATTAGGGTCTAGGGACAACATGTAAACATTGACTGGCCTTTTTTATTTCATTTACTTAAATATGTAAACCATCATGTGCTATGTGTATAATTAATTATGGTCTGATAAAAATGTGTCCTACATAATTAATTAATATGATCAGATCAATATGATAATGATGCATTCATGCACTAATATGACACAATACATGTGAGATAAAGTGGTCAGATTACTCAGATATCAAAATGTGTCATGGTGAAACCGTATGCATATATACGATACATATGCATTTCCTTTTTCATTCATTGTTTATTTGTCCTTTGGTGTGGTTACTTGGATTTTTCCGAGAGTTGAATATTTTTAATATTTGCTCTTTAAGTGGAAGTTGCTTTTTACAGACACATTACACCTAATAATGGATTTTTCCAAATTCTATCTCTTTGATTGGTTACCCCTCTGTCTAATCTCATTTTTCATCTATACACAGAGGTGTTGAATCTTCAACCAGTTCTATTGACATTAAAAAAGCATACCGGAAGGCTGCTCTAAGACACCATCCAGACAAGGTCTGGTGTATTTGTAATTTGTACACTTGTTTATTTTTATTTTTTATCTTACAGATCCTGTATAGGTTGCTCGATTCTTAGCTAAGGGGGAAAGTAATGACAATGTCTATCGGACAAAATTAATTGCTGCAGCATATCAAGATGCTGATCGTTTGTTTAAGATGATCGGGGAGTCATATGCTGTACTTTCAGATCCAACCAAGGTTAGTTAGTCCTTTGAATATAGCATCGATGGATCAAAATACCCAAATGGCTCCACACATATATGTTTTATAGATTATCCTGGGTTTAATTTGATTAGGTTCATCTGAATGTAATTTTACTTTAGATTTCTCCCAAAACATTGCTTCCTTGGTAATCAGCTTAATTATAACGTTATATTTATAAGACCAGATTCTTATGAGATCATCTTCCATGAGATATTTAATATTGGTCATCTATTTGACCCGTGTCTGTGTGACATCAGAATATGGATTTCGAGATTTGGACATTTTAATTAATAAAAAAAATTAATTTCAACTCACCCTCCTATTGAAATCTAATGAATGACATGCCAAGATCGCATACTATCTCATGGAGGCTTATCTCATCTGATTTTTTCCCTATATTTATAAGATATTTTACAGTTTTACTGTAAGTGTTGATGGATTGTGGGATTTAAAAATGAATCATTGAAAATGTTTGATTCCATTTAGTGTACTAATTCTGGTGGCTTTTATATTTGATACATTTATTCTTTTTACAGCGGATGAGATATGATAATGAAGAGAAAACAAGGACTAATGCTAAGCTAATTTCAGGAGATCCCAAAACTTTTATGGTAACTAATTTAAGAAGGTAAAGATGTATAAATGATAAGAAGTTTTGGAAGTGTACAGAGGGAGGTTTCATACCAGTGGCAGAGTTTATTGAAATATTTGTTCAATCGATATTGCTTATTGTTTCTGGACGAGTCAGTTTCTTCTGGATTTCTGCTTTCTGCTTTCTGCCTAAGTAGGCTACTAAGCTGGATCAACAGGGTACAGATAATTTTTTGATAGTTGTGCAATTAATTCAAAGATGTTATGCGCCAAAGTAAACTGCATCAAGATCCCTGGCTTTTAGTTCTGAGGTTTGTTTTATACAGATAATTTATTGGAAAACGATATAGGAAATGAAAGGTGGTGAAAGCCTGTATATTACCATAGTGTTTTATAGAGAAGGATGGGTTCTTTTGCCATGTTTCTAAAGACAGCAAATCCTTAGAAGTCTTCCATTGTGGATATTTTTTATTACACAAGGACGTTTTCAGTGGATTCTTTGGTATACTCTCCACATGTTTAAGTATTTTTTTACCATTCACTAAAATCTTTGGATTATGCTAAAATGTTTGTTTGGTGTATACCTATGTGGCTCTGTAGATTATGACACCATGTGAAAATTAGAAGTTACTGCACCAAGTAAAAAACTAAATAATGTGATTTATTTTTACTATTTTTTTCTGGGATTATGTAATTGGGTTGCGTTCGGTTTATATTGGGATAGAAATTAAACAAATAAAGCTTTTGGCCTCAAGACTCAAGAGTCAGTTTTGAGTCTGGCTTGTTTATTTGCATGGTTTGCTTTGATTTCATTACCATTTTGTCAATCTTAGGATCGAATTCAAGCTTGAAGACAAAAAGGATCACGATATTGTTCGCGAAATTTTATATTAGAGTGGAAAATACATGAGATTTACAAGTTAGAGGAAAAGATATAATCTACCTTGGTTTAAATTTTAAATAATTGTTTAGGTTAAGGTTTTTATACTTTCAAAGTTAATTGTAGTATATTCAACTTATCGGTATAAAAATATAAGTATAATGTTATAAATTTAACTTCATTCGATTGATCAGATAACTAGATAAAATGATCTGCAGAAATTATAACCTCAATCAAATAACTAGATAACAGAAAGTAGTTAACCTCAATCTTTGTTTAGCAGTCAATTTTAAATAACTTAACTAAAAATAAAAGACAATGAACACAAAAGATTTTATACTGGTTTACCCAAACAAAGGTTAATCCAATTTTGATGAAATACGAAGATTAGTAGCTCGAAGGTTATGACAATACCTCTTTGTAAGCTTTTGTGGCTGCAACACTTATAAACCAAGTCTTTTACGGATGACTAACATCTTAGAGTATTTAAGAAAACTTTTAAAAACTTTTTTTTAACTTTATGATTACACCGTTTACGAACAAAGTCTTTTATAAGTAAACTTACACCTTAAAATATGTAATGAAACTCTTAACAACCTTTTATGGGTAAGCTTGCGACCTTAGAGTATTAAAGAATTGTCAGGACCGACTTAATGGAAGACCTAGACCTGATAATCTGATTTTTTTTTTATAAAGAATGATACATTTTTTTAAATAAAAATGCCTAAATTCAGGTGATATATCAATTACTAAAGTCATATAATTTTAATAAAAATTATGTACACAAGACTTGAACATAATCTGATTTCCTTCTTTTGACTCGATCAGATCAAATTCTTTTGACATTTCATACTGTATTTTGCTTTTGTAACTTTATGAATGTCTAAATTGTATTAAAAATATTTTTGGATGTGCTTTTTACATAACTACCAAGAACTTATTTGTCATGATATTTTTGTTGTTTTTTACAAATAATTATCGATTTTAAAATTATAAGAGACCAATCTTCCGAAACAGCATGGTTTAGTTAATTGAAAATAATTACATAGTTAATTGAAAATAGTCACTCATGTCTTTTTTACTTTTATAATTATTCTTATCTCCATTTAAATGAATTTTATAATTTTTGCTCAATGAATTTTTTTTAATGCTAAAAAAACCACAATATTTAAATGACATTTCACTCTTACTCTCTTAGCCATTATTTTTCTACAATATTTTTCTAGCAGAACTTATGATCCTTATCTGTAATATATATAAAAAAATTTAAGATATTTTTGTACAAAATTCTATGGATTAATCCATAATCCATATTCCATAGTTAGAATTATTTCCATATAAATTAATTTAAATATTTTAACTTTGGCAAAAAAATAGAATTTTATCTTTATCAATAAACTAAATAATCAACAAAAATCCAAAAAAGGATTCGGATAATACTTTTTCTTAAACTTGCAGCAGTTTTTTCCAATCTTCGAAAAAGAAAAAAAAATCCAATGATATTATTGTCTAGTATTATATATCTTTCAACATTTGATGAATGAATCCAAAGTCCAAACCAATTCTAGATCTTCCAATGGCGAAAAGTGGAGAAGCAAAAATGGACAAGGAGTTGGAGATGGAAGCTGGACGGGAAGGTGGTACTTCTAACAACAATGATCAAGCATCACAATCAAATATAAAGCCAATCCAATGCCCACGTTGCGACAGCTTAGACACAAAGTTTGCCTATTTCAATAACTACAAGACCAACCAACCTCGCCATCTATGTAAGAAATGCCAGAGGTATTGGACAGAGGGTGGATCCCAGAGGTCTGTTCCGGTGGGAGCTGCACGTCGTAAAAGCTTGATCTCCCAACGTCATCGACCTTATCCCTATCAATGGAATGCGGACGAAAGGTATTCAAGACTCGAAAAAACTGAGGATATAGAGAACAACTCTGAGCACAACAACAAAAATGATGGCAACGACAGTGCTGATGGTGCTGAAATTGTTGATCATTCTACCTTGCATGTCAACTGTATTGCTGCCATTTCTGATTAGGAGACTATCCATCCATAAAGATCATGTTAATTCAACTAGAATTTTACTATAATTCTAGTTTCTATGATTTTTGTGTTTTTCTCCATATCATTTACATGATATAATCAATATACATTTCTGTTGAATTTGTGCAATTTTTCTTATAGTAGTATTGTTTTCATTGTGATCTAACACATTCCCTCTGTGTGAGACCTATTTTTTTAAATAAAAATCATGATAAATATATACTCCAAAAAATGATACACTATGAGATAGTGAGCCTCGTTGAACTTGTCCCCCATGGAGGCACACCCGAAGGCTCAAAATAAAACATGACACCCATATGCACACACTTCTTATCTTGACTATTTCAAATTCAGGTTTCCGCACCCCCTCCCTCTCATTCCGGTTTCAGAAATCTTTCAGAGAGTTTATAGAACGCATCTGCCCACCATCTAGTCGTGGAACAGACGTAGAGTAGCCACTTCCACCTTTCCACCCCAATTAGGATCTACCCCTAAGGGGAAGACCTCGACCCGACTACATCACCCCTCCTCATATATTTTGTCATACTCGATTTGGGGCACACACCGCCCCTGTGTAAGGTCCAGTAGTCAAATTTATATTTGATGATATGGTCACCTAGATAGATAGAGTTACATATATATAGACACTACTTGTTAGTTTTGCTAGCTAGAGTAAAAACTTTTGTATTAAAAAAAATATTGCATGATGCAAATGATACTTATGTCAAATAGATTAGTTTAACTGGGCTGGCTAACACACTATTTGGTTGTAACATATTATATATACCACATGTTTGAGGTCCAAGGAATGGTTCTTATTGACTGGGTTCTATCAACTTTGAATTTATTTGGTGATGCGATGCAGAACGAAATGCCAGCACGTACCGGACCGATGAGTCGTACCAGAAACAGAGCGTATATATATATGATGCGATTTTTAAGAGATGACATTTTTAGATAGTTGATGAGATATATCTTATCCTACCGTTGACATCTGATTCGTGGCTTTCTTTGATATCAATTTTTTATATTCAAAATAAGTTTCTACTTCGAGAACTCATTTAACAACTAAGATTCAAATATTTTAAATTATCTCATTTGCATCTCGTCATATATACATAATTAGGTGGGTTCTGATTTATCGACAATCTCGATAAACATAGTTGCATTCCACACTATCTGTTAGTTTTGTTAATTGTTAGAGTAGAAGCCCCCTTATATTAAAGAAAATGATTGTATATGATACTTATGGTAAATGGATTATCGAAAACCTAAATAAAGATGGTATCATTTGATTCCATACTGATTGATTGTTTGTTTTGTCGTAGGAATATTCAGAGCCAAGGGGATTAAATTTATCTAATCTGACATGTTTTGTTTGGGTTTGGGTTTAGTGTAATAGTGTCATTAGTATGGATTCAATTAGTTTACCTAATCTAATCAATATTTTCACATTTCTTAAATTGTTAAATATATACAATGCAAGAAAGAATATACATCCACAAAAACATTTTCTCAGACATCTAATTATTTTAAATTAAAAATGTAAAACACCAGTATATTCAATTTAGATCGGAGAATAATTTTGGAATTGTTTCTTTACACCTTTGCAAACAAAAGAACTTTCGTCTGTGACCAGCCAAGAGTTCCAGTGTTCCACTCTAAACAGTGTAATTTGCCGGGTGGTTGTAAAAGCCTTGTCAGTGTCATCAAGATCCAACATCCAGCTAGACCAGACCAAGTTAATCGAAAAAGAAACGATTGTCAAATTATATTACTGAATGTTACAGCCACCAGAATCTTGTCCTCTTCGGACATTTCCAAAGGCCGAGAGCTCAAGAAGATCCATGTCTCTCCCTGGAAAAAATCCATAAGAAGATTAAGACATTAATACATTGAAAAAATTATATTGCAAAATCATATAACACAATTCCGAATGTAAAAATATATAAAACTGGAAACCCATACCCGACACTCTACAATAAGTACTTTTCTGAATAAGCTCAGCTTTAGATATGTCCATCTTGTTCCCTTTTGACCGATTAACAGTTGCCTAATCAGCAATAAAGTTTAAAATAAGAAAATAATTGGAAAACATATGTAGTGAATGTGTCAAATATTGTCAACCCAGAATGAAGATACGAAAATTGATAATATTGTAATTCTAAAGTAATACAAATAAAAGTAGGTTAAAAAACATGAAACGTGTTATATTTAGTCTATTTTAGAAACACGTACTTTCCCCTTATCCATAGAAAAACAATGGCAATTCATCTAATATTTTTTCATTTACAATCAATAATCAATATAACTTAATAAGTTCCAGACTATTATGTGAAGTAGTTATATTGATACATTCCCAAAATCAACATGAATTTGCAAGCAAATGATCTTTATCCCATGACAATGATTTGAGGAAATACAGCATTGCCAAAATGCCAAACATATAAAACACTAGGGCAAGGATGAAGGATCCACATGCAACCCTTGCTTATGACAAGCACACATCACTCTTAAACATCATACCGAGATAGACACATATAAATAGGTGCCCATAATCAAGGGTTTCCATTGGTGATACATGTCTGAATCGAAGACATTATCGTCACGAACACATAGCACAAAAGGATCGAAACCCTTTTGGACCCAAACCACGAATGCACAGTTCAAAAGAACCGAAATCCTTTCGAGGCCCTGAAGTAGCTCCAAAAGAGTCCCAAATGAGCAAAGTCGCTGACTTCTCACAGATGTCACCAGCCCGTAAACACCTGTCGTCCATGTGTAAAGTTACCAAAATACTCATACAAACCCCTATAAATAAGGGTGGGATTCTCTCATTCTCCCCATAAAAGGAATCCACATTCATACGAATCACTTCAAACTTAACGTAAAGCATGATCACTTCGAACTTAACATTCTTAAAATTCAGATAATATGTGAAGACAAAAAATGAGTACAAATCTACAAGAGATATGTGATGTTTATACCTGTAAAATCTGGCAGTTATCCAAGGTACTCTTTCCACCCTGAAAAAAATATAAGTTAATAAATGACATTTGTAAAGAAGTAAAAACTACATATTGGTGATAAATGACATTTGTAAAGAAGTAAAAACTACATATTGGTGCCAGCCATCAAAAAAGAAGAATTTTATAATAAAATGCACAATAATAAGTAAAATTGTTAAGTGAGTGTTATGACGTAAAAACTGTAAGAATATTAAAACAACAAGATATGAAACATGAAAATGGTTCATCTCAAATAAATAAAAAAAGACAACATCAAAAAAGAAAATCAGCATTGCAACTAATGAGTACCCACTACTCATCATCATTCCTATGAAGTCTGGACTGTTGGTTATTATGGACTACCCCCAAAATTCTTACCAGACCCATTTTGAGACCAACATGCTAAGGACAAATGAAACTCTGGTCAAACACCCATTTCGAATCCTCAGAGATTGCTATGGAATGCTATAGGAGCCCTATCATGGCACATAAAAATAGGTGATTAAAACAACACATACCGTGACTCCCAGAAGTTTTGCTTAGAGAAGTCACAAGGGACATTAGACTATCTTTCAGGCCAGAGTTTCATATGAAAAGCTGTTATCATCCTTTGGAGGACACTATACTTCAAATGTGGGAGACCAACCTCCTGAGGCAGTCTATTATCTAGTCAATTTTCACTAAGTAGCATAGCCAATTGAAAAGTGTCGATTGACACCATTGACAACCTTGGATATTTTTGGTTTATCAATTTGACCGATCATATCAAGCAGCATTCTAAGAAATCACTGCTATGCTTATTAGAAAATGCAGACTGAAATCAATTTTACAATATGGAATAACTCAAGTTATTAAAGGAAGAAAACAAAACAATTAAAGTAAAGTAAAGTAAAGAGAATGTTTTAACTTTGAATGTATTTTTGAATCAAAATCCATTTTGTCATAGAATAAAAATGTGATGCTACTCTGATTTTACAAAAGCATCTGTTGTTCTCTATGTTATCATTGTAATCCATATAGTTGCAAGCATGAAATCAAAGAACACCCTAAATAACGAAGAAAGAAACAGGATCTTGAAGAATTAAAAAAAAAACCTTGGAGAAAGGGACGATGTGGTCATAGTCATGGCAGAGACACCCGGGGCAACCGACGAGCTTACGGAAGACGGTATTGCCAAGAGTATCTCGTCTCCATCTCTCTGGATCTCGACCCTTGATCTTATCAGCCTTGTCCCAGCACTGCTTCTTCACATGATGAGGAAAACTCCGCGGATTATCGTAGCCGTCCTCTTTTTCAGCTGTCAACCCCACTTGACTTTGGGCGGAATACGACGCCTTACTGCCCTTTTTCAACCTTCTACCACCCACAGCCCTTGCCGGAGAAGAAGGAAACGAAGAGGAGGATTCGTCCTTCTCCGAAGGAAAAACGACTTTTTTCCTACTATTTTCCACCATCTCACTCCGCTTTCACTTTCTCCAACATTCGCTGATAGCCGACGAATTCAGAAACGAATAAGACGAAGGATAAAATAGACAAGGGTATTTTTGTCATTTTATTTAAGATAACGTTTCCGGATCAGTTGACCCGAATTCAGAAACGGGTCATATGAATATGTGTTCCCTCGACTGTTGGAGTTACTGAAGGGACACGGCGGCGAGTCGGCGATTTGCAATCTCGCCCCTTTTAAATTGCGTCAGCGTAGAATCGGTATTCTTATTCAATTTGCAAATTACGATCAAGATACAAATGGCGGACAGGAAATCGAATCTGATGGGTTTGCTGATCGGATCGGTGGGAGCTGCGATGACGCTCTTATCCTACTCACAGCCCTTCTGCACCCCCACCCAGTGCCTCCTTACCGGCCTTCTCGTTATACTCACCGGTATTGCCGTCAAGGAAGTAATACTGAATATTTAAATCCGTAAGAATCTTCTCCAGTTTCTGGTTTCTATCACGAATTTGGGACGACGACGATGTTGGAATCTGTTACAATAGTTCAGATCATTTTGCTTTTTCACCTTTTACCGACTTTGCGACTTTGAAGTTTGAATAATAAATATAAATATTTATTTATTTTTGCTGACAAAATTAAATTAGAAAAAATAGAAAAATTAATATTTAAAAAAGTATAATAGGCCTAAGAAAGATCCAGTCATCCAGACCACAATCTAAATATCTAATGGTAGGTTTAAATTAGAGGTGGGCGTAATTGTTCTTTTTCCATTGGTATTAAATATTAGAAAGAAAAAAATATAAATAATGAACGTGCTGGTCTGCTGGTGGCGTGCGGAGAAGGTTGTATTTTCTCTCTCTCTCTCTTTCTTCCTCGACTCTTCGTTATTGTGGAAAGAGAAAACCGTTCCGATTCCGACAGTCGACCCGATCCGGTGGCGGTGGACGTCGTCGGTTCTGAGAAAACGGAAAGCGTCTGAGAATACTTTTTTTATCTTGAGTGCCGGGATATAATTGTAGGGAGTGGCACATGGGGAACAAGCTCGGGAGGAAGAGGCACATGGTGGATGACAAGTACACGAAGCCACAAGGTCTTTATCAGAAC
This sequence comes from Zostera marina, assembly GCA_001185155.1. Classification (NCBI taxonomy): domain Eukaryota; kingdom Viridiplantae; phylum Streptophyta; class Magnoliopsida; order Alismatales; family Zosteraceae; genus Zostera; species Zostera marina. The sequence continues at coordinate 102,632 of LFYR01000957.1, read as the reverse complement.
AACGACGTCAATCAAAAGAAGCTTCGGAAGTTGATTCTAGGCTCCAAACTCGCTCCTTGTTACTCTGGTTACGACGATTCCTCTGCCGTTCACGATCTTGAGGAGTGCCCAATCTGCTTCCTGGTAACCAACTAACAACAATCTCCCCGTTCATTCATTATGCATTTTTTTATTATTATCATTTAATCGTTAGAAAATACTTAAAATACATACATGCCTGTTGTTCACCAACTGGCTACAGACAATCTGTTTATTAAACTATGAGAAGAAGGGATGGACCATATATTGCTCCTCCAATAGTTATTACATTGATTTGTTTTGTTTCTGTTTTATTTCAGCATTATCCAAGCCTCAACCGCTCCACATGTTGCATGAAAGGTATTTGTACCGAGTGCTTTCTCCAAATGCAGCCACCACATTCTTCTCGTCCCACACAGTATCCTTTAATCTTTTCTTTAAGGAAATACTATAACATTAACTGTTTAACTATTTATGTCTTCATTCACTCTTTAATAAAAATGGCCTAATTTTATGTGTCACCATGGAATCTACTAGTCTTATGGAGGGTCTTCCGAATTCAATGAGACTATTGATCAAGCCTTGTTGTTCGAGATCTCCCCTATAGGTGGAGAATTTACCTGGAATAACTAGCAATTAGGGGATAATTTTGTACAAACCAGATTAAATAGAGCCTTTTCAATCCAAGAATGGATAAATATCTTCTTTGAAGTAAGGGCAGAATTTTGGTTTGTTTGTTGTCTTGACATTACTAGGTGTCCCTTTTGCAAAACTTCAAATTATGCTGTGGAGTACAAAGGAATGAAATCAAAGGAGGAAAGGGGAAAGGAACAATTAGTATGTTGGCTATGCACAACTATTTACCTTATTGGATAAATTTCACTTTTTAGTTTATTCACTCATATCAGAACTGGAATTTTCTTTTCTTTGCTTTTTTTATTTCGGTGCAGGAAGAACAGAGAGTTATTGAAGCCAAGATTAGAATGCAACAAAAAGAATACCAGGAACAAGAAAAAAACTTGCAAAAAAGGCAAGAAGTGCATCCTTCTAATATGTTAACTGTCCCAGGTGAAATTGAATATCGAGACCCTTCGAATAACTCTTGTTCAGGTTTCATTCCCACCTCTGTTATCTTTGGTTTTGTATGTAAATAGTTGCCTGTTCCCCCCCTGCAATTCTTCATAGTTAATTCGAATTTTGGGGTGTTATTTTGCAGTTATTGCTGATGAGCAATTAGATCAGCAAGTTTCTCTAGCTGATATAGAAACTCCAATGAACCACAGGTTTGCACGTTGTAGAAGTCATTTATCTTTATTATTTTTAATTTATTTTTCCGATCTTAATTCTTATTTTGATGGAAAATCAAATGATTATATATAATTATATATTTCTGGATTATTCAGTTCTGTTTTGGGGGTCTGTTTTCTAACAAAAAATTATTATCAGTTTAAACGTTTAAACGTTTTTCTTTTTGTTTACCTGAACATGGATTAGATTGTTAAAAATTTAAAACTAAAATAGCTCATTCTTCATTTCTTTGGATGGGTAGCCTGTAATTAGAACCGAATTTGATTAGACTAGCAATTTGTATCAGCATATGGCTTACATGAAAATTAAATAGGTTCAAACAAACAAAACATAACCGAATTAGGTAAATGGATGATGTTGTCAAAATGACATGCTTAAATCAATTGAACATGTAAAGTATATATACACTACAATCACAATTGACATTTACTACCTTGCAATAAGCTTAGGCTATTTTCTAGTTAATAGATTTATAAAATTAAATACAAGATACTATTACAAGAATTTATTAATATTTTGAAAATACAGGTAATTATTGTAATATTTGAAAAATTCAGGGTATTTATTGCAAATTTCTATTATGCTTCATGCGATGCATAGGTGCCTTAGGCGTTCATGCGACCAGCTCCATGACTCCATGTCTCCATCGCATGAATGTCTATTGACATGTAAAACCTTGATTTAAACTCCAATAAATCTTTGTTTTTTTAATAAAAATATAATTTCTCATTATAACAAATAAAAGGCAGTGTCCTGGATTACATAATTAGAGAAGATAGAGAATATAGGGAGATGAGCCTTGACTCATCGATACTTTCCTATACAACCTTATGACTAGTGATTAAGTAATGTAAGCCACATCTACATCTTGTTTGGGATGCTCAAGGGTCAGAAACTCAGCATTTAAAGAGATGGAGATAAGAATATTTCCTTTCCTTTAATGCTATACGATTTATACCTTTTGTTATTTTTGAATTTTTTGTTGATGCTATTGTTGATTTTGCATTTGATTCGTCGGATTGTTGTTTCCATTCCGTGTTGCTTCTATAGTTATGTATTCCCTGTATTGCTGCTGTTGTTCTTGTCTCCATGGTTTTTAATTTTGATGATGTTATTGATATTTTTCTTCCTTGAGTTTTTTCTCAAGACGATGAAGTATTATCCATTTTTTTCTCTCAAGATTCTTTCTCAAGCGATGACATACTCTTCCTCAATGAATCTTTTTTTCAATATGACTACTCTTTATTAAGTCGATGACGAATTCTTCCTTATCAACTCTTTTTCTCAAGACTATGTTGGATTCATCCTTGTCAATTCTTTCTCTCAAGATGGCAAACTCTCTTCAATTTTTTCTTCTCAAGAGGCCTCTTTCTCAAGCGACGACATACTCTTCCTTAATGAATCTTTTTCTCAATATGACTCTTTATCAAGTCGATGACGGATTCTTCCTTACCAAGTTGTTGTCGAACTCTTCCTTATTTATTCTTTTTTCTGAAAATTATGGTGGATTCATCCTTGTCAAGTCTTTCTCTCAAGAGGAATCTTTCTTACTGGATTTTCATGATTTGAGTTTGTCTTCTCAAGGCTTCAAGGATTTTTTCCCCCCTTTATAGATTTTTAGGAAACTTTTGTAGTTTTGTACAATATGAGAAGAAGTGAACTATATGGTTGTTTTATTTGCTGTTCTAAAACATCTTATTTCATGTATCAAGTTGGAGTATGATCTCCAACATATTTCAACTTGAGGTGGTATTAGAATATATATTAGATTGGTAATTCACTTGATTAGGTTATGTATATATTAGTTTCATTTTTATTGTAGACTCCTATGTAATAGAAGTCAATCTTCTATTGTAAAAAATAAAATTCTAATAGAATAAAAGCCTATATGGTGTATTTTAATATTCACCACTTTTCAAACAAAATAAAAAAGGCTCATCTTTTTGTTTGTTCATTTTTTTCCCTCTATTTGGTTATTTTACTTGTGTTTCTTTTTTTCATAAAGAGGCATGCTTCTTTTTGTTGTTTGTTTGTTTCATGTTAGTATTCTACTTCAGTGTAGGTAGCTTTGTCTTTATTATTTACAACTAATAGTCTAATATTCTCTTTTCCTCTATTTCTATCAGTAAATATTCCACATAAAGATCTCTTCATCCCTTCATCTTTTCATTCTTTCATTTGTCATTGAAATACAGAAATTATGAATTTGATACGGATCTTGAGGAAATAATGATTATGGAAGCAATAACTCTCTCTATGCAGGTAGTTTTTTTTTATGCAATTAAATTTTTCATTAATAGAAATGAGGACAGTACCCTGAAAATTAGAATGAAGAAAAGCAAAATAATAAAAACATGAGTAGAGTACTGGGCTCTTCTAGACTCTTTCCACTCAGTCATGCTGCCTGATATGAGTCAGATTATCTGCCTCAGGAGGTTGGTCTCCAAGGGGTCAACTTTGCTTATTACAGATTCGGGTAGGTCAGTTCCTTGGGTCCAATAGGTGTATTTCCCAGCTAGGATCCAGTTTACCAATTGTATTCTCCCCCTCAATAGGTGTATTCTCTTCCACTTTATTTTGTAAGCATGGCTTCAATGGGTTAAATTAGTTTCCAACACTGGTTGAACTATTGAAGTACTTTTTCTTATCCAATGCAGATAGTTTGATTTGTATATATATTATGCATATTTATTTATTTTTCCATTTTTTAAGGAACTTTGGTAAAATCGGTTAGTTAGGATTTCCATCTATCCAATACAGGTTAAAAGCCTGTAAATTTCACGCAAGAAGCTAATTTTTTTTGTTAAATTCAAATATTTAATAATTGTTACTTTTGTATTCTTAACCTATCTTATATCATCACTCATCAGTCATCACACAAAAAGGTTCTCCCCACCACATCATGAGGTTGAGAATAGTTAGGAGCTAATTTCTTGTAACATTGATTATTGTAATTTTATGAAGATGCCAGATTTTAGTTTCTTGGAAGCTGAAGTTTTTTTTGAAGATGGAAAAAATGATATGCATACATAATGCCATGCTGGTCCCACTTCAGCCACTGGAAAAAACTGAATGTTTTAATGAATAATCCCACATAGTAGGAGTGAGAAACCATATTAAAATTGCTTATAAAGCCTAAGTGACTAAATTTGCCATTTTCCTTGATTGAACTGAGTCTGAGCTCGCTAAAATGACTAAACTAAAGAGCTCAAGCCTGGACCCAACTTGTTAGGCAAATCTCAGTTTGTTTCCATGGTCACTTCCCTATTTATTGCTAATAAAATAGAACAAGTTGATCAGGGCATAACTGCTTTCCTTATTTACCCAGACTCGTAGAGAACCAAAATCATATCTTTTGACAACCAACAACATTTTAGATTTTTGGATCTAATGGCCTTCTAATCCTAATACTATAAGGCGATACAAATATTTAAATAAATTAATGAAAGCATGGTAGGCTTGAAATTCAACCAAATTTCAACTTAACTGTTTAGACTATGCTTAGATCGACAGTGCTCTGTAATTTGTGGTGTATGTCAGTCACTTGATCCATGCTTCATTTGAATTTGAATCCTCTCTCAATTTTCTACTAACTTGATCCGTACTTTTGACTGACATGACCAGATATCCAGACCTTACTTTCTGATAATGAGTGAGAAACTTTCAGTGCTATTACTATGATTCCCTGTTTTTTTTTTTTTTTTTAATTTGACTTTGCTGTTATGAAACCTCACAAACAGGCTAGAATTGCACGTAAAATTCAAATTTTATAGCAGACTTGTTGAATCTTCTTTTATCTAATTGTTTGATTCTATTTCTTTTTCATTATCTGTGGAAAAGGAGCATAATAATTCTCATAGAGATTCAGTTACAAAAGGAAGTGCTTCATCAGCACCATCCCCTTCAGAAGATTCAACTGTACATATGATGACTCAGGGTGAAATGCCTTCTACGGGTGGACTTGCCTATGGTGATCCGACAACAGTGGGTGTGAATCAACTAGTTAGCCATGGTCCACTTAATTCTGATGATGTTAGCTCATCATTTTCTTTGACTACATCTCCACATTTATTTTGTTTCCCCACTGCCAATGAGAATTCTGTGGGAGATATTACTCAAATGAACTGGATTGAAGCATTGAGGGCAATAGACCGTAAACAGCATGTGGATGACGACGGTTCAGGGATGACGGAGGCAGGGGCAAGTTATAGTAGTTCTGGTGTCGTACCTGGTTCAATACCAACAGAAGCATCACCTTTACATGTTGGTTCAATACCAACAGAAGCATCACCTTCACATGTAGGTGCCTCAATCATACCATCAGAATACTTCTCACGACAATCTTTTGAAGAGCAAATGATGTTAGCCATTGCTCTTTCACTAGCAGATTCTCACCCAAGTCAAGTAAATCGGGAACAAATTGGCTCTAGTAACAAATGACTATTTTTTTTAGTGTGATGAGAAATTGGTGCTATATATAGATTTGGTGTCATGATTGTTTCTCATCTCTTTGTTGCAATATATGTTTTTTGCCCTCAGGTACTCCACTCCTCTCCATGAATTGTAAGAAGTTGAGCTTTACAAGTGAAATATATATAGGTTATTGCTTATTATTATTACTTATTAGTCAATTGACATACATGGATTTATGGGTATTGAAACCCAAAACCTTAGAATTTATTTTTAAATTTTTTTCAAGGAATTGTTCTTGTTTTTTATAGTTTAGTTGCTGAATTAGAAATTAGGCAATAAATTATCTTCTACAATGTTGTTTTGTAACTCTTCTAAAATATTTTTTGTACTCAAGCTTCAATTGTATTTTTTTGCGTTAAAGAAATAAAGAGGAACTTAAGAATTTATTTGATATAAGTAATGGCAGTGCCACCCCAAACGTACCAGTGGACATGTCTTTGCAGGGGGAGGATGGCATTAGAATAGGGGAAAACGCGGGATCGGATGCGGAGGCGGATGCTGACCTAATAACAAACCCGGAGACCCCGGCTAAATCAAATCAACCCATCGGCGTGGAAAAGCCCCCCTGATAATGGAAAACCCGGTAGATTCAAGTCAACCCAGCGGCCTGAACTGCCAGCGAGTAAACCCGACAGAGCAGAGGGTTCCCCTGATAATAGAAGGACACAACCTCTCAGTTGAGGACCATGCGAGGTGGGCACATATCTTATACAACCTCACCGTCCTGGATAGCCTCCCGAGAAGATCATCATCCTCAATTTCATATCTGAATGCCTCCCAGAGGAGGATCCGCTGGAGAAAGGAATGCCATTCGACAGAGGAAATAGAAATCCAATCATGTATCAGATCAACGGAGGAACGAATCGCATATGTTCCGATTCAACTTCAAAATAGATTCCAAGCCCTGATGGGAGGACGTCGGGGAGGTCGCACCTCCGGCACCAAAAGTCAATAAATTTCAGCGGCACTAGGAGCATCACTCCCCGGTGATGTCTCTTATAATGTGGAATGCGAGGGGAATGTGCTCCGATGAAAGGCAGAGTGAATTCAGGAGAATTTGCGCGGAAAATTCAATTGAAATATTTGGTGTGGTCGAAACCAAAACGAAGAAAGAAAGATTCATTGAAGCAATAGACAAAATGGGGCCAGAATGGACAATAACAAGGAACGATGACAGAGAAGAACGCGACTCAATTTGGTTGGGATGAAGGAAGAGTCAGTGGGAGGCAATGATATTAGTGGCCCACAAACAATTAATGCACGCAAGACTCACGAACACGGGAGGATATACCTTCGATTTAACCATCGTATATGGCAAGCGGACGGTTGTCAAACGAAGGGAACTATGGAATGAGCTCAACTCGTTCCGGTCAGTGTCAAACGGCAAAGATTGGCTGATCATCGGGAATTTCAATGAAATCCGTCACCCGTCCGAGAGAGTTGGAAGCGGGGGCTTTGACAGGACAGGGCTGGAGCCACTGAGTTCGAAAACGCAATTGATGGGTTCACTGAACTCCAAGCAATTAGGGATGAATTTACCTGGTCGAATGGAACAGGGCCACAACACACAAAGTCCAGATTAGATAGAGCTCTTGGGAATCCCCAATGGATAACAAGGTGGCCACGCGCGCGGCCACGACTATTACTCGGGACGATGAGCGACCATGCCAGCCTGTTAATGAAACTCACGCAAAAGGAAAAAGGCTCGACTCCTTTTAAATTTTTTAACAGTTGGCTAAAGGAGGAAGAATTCAATAGATTATTCAAGAAGGCATGGGACATCCTCGATGTACGTCCTTCAACAGAAAATTAATTTGGCGAGATCCACCGGTAAGGAGTGGGCTCGTAGGAAAAGGTCAGAGTCTGATACTTCGAGTAAGATTGCGGCAAAATTACAGATTGAAGCAACAAAGCTGCAGAGTGACCCAATGAATCCCGCCACCAAGGTTTTTGATTTGTCGCATATTTGGGGGGTCGCATATTTATAGGGCTTAACCCGACCCATTTACCCAAGTAAAAAATTAAAAAATTGTAATGGATAATATTATTTTGTAACAACTTAAGGACCTTAAAAAAAACACCCAATTAAATAAAAAATAACAAATCCTATATATAAGTAAAAAAAACCTAAATCTGAAAATCTAACCGTTGCCACCCTCCTCGTTGCCAAAAAAACGGAAATCCATTTCTTCCTCCTCTCTTCTCACCTCGCCGGAGCTCCTGTGACCTCGCTGGACCTCTCCGTTCATCCTGCTGGACCTCTCCTTCAAGCTCGCCGGAGGTTTTTACCATCTACTTTAAGGTTTTTTTCACTTTTTTGTAAGTAAAAAATAAAAAATGTCGCATATTATTGGGTAGCATATGCGACCAGGCGCTCGCATATGCAATATGCGACCCCAGGCATCGCCTGGTCGTCTGAAAAAGCTTGCCCGCCACCCAAATCATCTGCAGGGATCTTAAAATCAAGCTAATGGAAACGACGCACAGAGAGCAGCTTGACCTGCAACATAGGGCTCACGTCAATTGGCTGACGCAGGGTGATCAAGGCTCCAAATTCTTCGCGCGAGCAATAAAGGCAAGGCAAGCAAGGAATTCGGTAATGGGAACAATTGACGAGGAGGAAAGACAGACAAACTCGATGGAAGAAATGAAGAACATGGCAGTGGATTATTTCACTACCCTCTACGTGGCTGAAAACAGAACGCCGCCAATACCGAACTTGAACCTGAATGCCGAGAATAGGCCGTCAGTCGAGGAAAATGCTAAGCTACGAGCCTTCCCGAGCGAAGAGGAAATCTGGAGGACACTAAAGAGCATGCCTAACAGCAAAACCCCGAGAATGGATGGCATAACATCAGAGATCATAGCCTATCACTGGAGTCACATTAAGAAGGATATTTTGCAGGCAGTTTTCCACTTTTTCAGAACTAAACAAATGCTAATTAGGAGCCTGAACTTAGCAGTGCTAACGTTGATTCCCAAAAAATTGACGCCGAAGAAACTGGACGACTACCGGCCCATCTCGTGCCTGGGAGTCGTTTACAAAATATTTTCAAAAATCCTAGCAACTCACCTGATGAGTATTCTTCCAGGAATTATTAGCCCAAACCAAACTGCGTTCATCAAAGGAAAAAGGATAACTGACGCTATAAGGTTGGCGCAGGAGTTTACACTGTCTTACAATTGCAAATTAAAGCACGTCGAGACGTGCCTGTGTAGCGATTGATTTTTCCAAGGCCTTTGACACCCTCCCTCCGTTGGGATGCAATTGAGGTGGTCATGGAATTCATGGGAATTAACGACACTTTCCGGCAGCTCGTAATGTCGTGTGTAACAACGACATCGGTATCCGCATTGGCCGAGGGCTCGCCGACCAAAATCATCAAGCCTAAGAAAGGGCTCCGATAGGGCGACCCCCTCTCCCCTCTTCTATTCGTGATTGTAGTGGAATACTTGTCAAGGTTGGTGACAGAAGCAGCGCGCAGCGGGAGAATAGAATTATACACCTCCGGCGGAGCTGTCGTTGAGAGCCATCTTGCGTTCGCGGACGACGTAATATTCTTCTGCCGATCGTCGAGGAAGACAATTACTGCCTTAAGAGAGGTCCTTGACGAATTTGCCGACTTCTCAGGACTAACAATCAATAGGAATAAGAGCGTGGCCATCTTCTTCATGAGAGTTACTAATAACAATAAACTAGCGGGGATATTGGGATTCCAGACAGGTACGTCATTGACCGGGAAGTCAGTAACTCAGTAAGGTATAAGGATTGCGACAAGCTTCTGGCAGAACTAAGGAGCCTGCTTACAAGGTGGAGTGGGCGGAAACTCTCATACATGGGTAGAGTGCAGCTTGTTGATTGGGTGTTCCAGGGGAAGTTCGGGTACCTGGTCCAAATCAACATCGTACCACAAGCTGCCCTGGATGCGATTCAATCAATAACGTACAGGTTTATCTGGGGAGTTCAGAAGGAAGTATCCTGGAAAGCTATGATCAAGCCGAAGAAACAAGGAGGCTTGGGAGTCCGGGACTACAAAGCAACGCAAGTCGCGGCGATAGTGGACAAGGCTTGCCGAATGTGGGCGGGAGAAGGCATCTGGAGCTCGTGGATGTGTAAGAGGTACGTTAAAAATCGACCCATCGATCTGATTGAGTCCCGGCAGGGTGACTCTTCGAGCTGGAGGGCGATGCTCCGGCAACGGGAGCAGATCAATAAATGTGCGAAGCTGGGACCACACAATTCGAAGAGTTGGATAGGGAAGGGAGTGAGTAACTCAATCAAGAATGTGACAAGCACACTCAGGCAAGAACTACCAAAGGATGAATTGGCGAGAGGCATTTGGGCAGTAAAAATAGGCAAGGTAGCTCTGAACATGTGGAGAGTAAGGTGGGGAAACCTCCCGACCAAGGACAGATTGATTCGGCGTGGGATGGCTATTACGAGAGAATGTAACTTCTGTGACCGTGAGCCGGAAACGCTGGAACACCTATTCTTCAAATGCGGCTACTCTAAGTGGGTACTCCGAGAAGCCATGGAGGCCACGGGAGCGCTGGTCAATACGGGCATAATCAATTCATTCGAGGAGGCGGCAAGGGAGCTGAACAATGTCACGGTGGCCTCGCCGGCCTAGGGACTGCAATGGACGATGTTCGCGGTCGTGCTGTTCCACATCTGGAAACAGCGCAACCAGCGCAGAGTAATGATGAAAGGCGACTCGGCACAATCCTTGCTACGGAGGAGTATAGAAGTGGCCGAAATAGGCTTTGAGGAGGGTCGATTCAAGAAACAGATCAGTAAGAAAGGTAAGGAACAAAGAGCTCTACTACAATGAGAAGCTCTGCTATTGCTCATCCATGATAAGGATGATGGTGGTTAGAATTGTCTAAGCGAGTAGAATAGGTAAGTAGTGTTAATCTTAATTAAAACAATATGCTTAAACTCTTACTTATTAAATCAAAGTAACCTTAACCCAAAAAAAAAATTTATATTCATTTGAACTTTGAAGAATTGAAGCGATGGAAATTTGTATTTTTAATTGTTATAAAAGTTCGAGTTTTATTCCTCCTAAGTCCTAACTTGTGAATCTTGATGGTTCGCTCATCAGCCCATGGGTCATGTAACTTCTTTCTTCTCTTTATGAGGGCCATACGGTCCATACCCAATTATCCAAGTGCAACTAAAGTTAGAAGAATGTAAGGACCTATTTGTAATTATAAAGAAAGATTTCTTCTTCTTCCTTCTACTACTACTGCTATCCTCCGTCGACTCCTTTCTGAAGAATTCCAAACCCTAACACCAACTCCTATTATATTATCTGAGATGAAGAAACACAAGCTTACTGGCGAGAATGGCGGTCCCGAGTCTTCTTCTCCCAAACTGTATAATTACGCATCTCCATCATCTCCCTCTATTCGTGATAATCTTCCCTCTGATCAACATAAACAGCCACAACTGCGACACAACTCCATCAACATAAGAGATAAACCAGCCAATCCTGTGTCTGATTGCCCTCCTTCTTCAATCAATCTAACCTCTCCCAACCCTATATTGGTTCCTCCTCAACCCATCATCCGTCCTCCTCACGTTATCCGTCAAAGTACTTTAGTTGCATCTTCATCCGCCTCCCATGGCATCCCCCCTCCGCCTCCCGATTATGGTTTCCACATGCTTGAGAGACGCACTATCGTACTGGCCGACGGTAGTGTCCGTTCCTACTTTTCCCTTCCGGCCGATCTCGATCCTTACGGTCCTGCTGCCACTCCCATCCCAAGGCCCGATCTTGATCCCTACGCTGCAGCTGCCTCTGGTATACCCAGACCTGATCTCAATCGCTCTGTTGGTGGTCCTCTGGGATACGATGATAGGCGATTTCCCCATGGTCTTCCTCTAAGGAATTCTCACATTGGTGGTGGTGTTGGTCGTGGTGATAGACTCAGTCCGGAGTTTAGTCATGAACAACCTCGGCAACCGTTTGCACCGGGTGCCGGTGGTCATCAACAAGATTACTGGGCTTCTTTGGGTCTTGATGGTCCGATGCCGCAACCTGTAAAAAGGAAATACCCAGACAAGGATGATGATTATATTCACCATCGTAATCAGCAGCACATATTGCATTATGGAAGTAATGGAGATGCTAACTCTAGTATCGATAGACACTTTTCTAAACATTCAAAATTGGGAGGGTCCCCTGGTCATGATGTCCAGCCCTCCCATGACGTCTCTGATAATGCTCTGCCTCCTACCTCCAGCGTGGATCCTCAAGCACTGAAAAGAGCATTCCTTCGATTTTCAAAATTAATTAATGAGTGCTCCAAACAGAAGAGATTGTATTTGGATGATGGGAGACATGCTCGAATTACATGTCTTGCTTGTGGCAGGTTTTAACTTTTAACCATCTCCATGATCATTTTTCTCTATTTCTTTTAACTTTTTATTAGTGCATTATGTTTGTATTGCAAATTTGCAATTCTACGTAGAGTGAGTATGCAACTACATTTAACTAAAACTAAAGTGACCACACTAATCATGCTTATTTTAGTCACCAAAAATCTAGTTGATTAATGATTATGCCATACATTGCTATACAATGAAAAGTCTTGATTATGAGGATTTAAGAGTTACATGGGTGGTACAATTTACTTTTTTATTCCGCCACTTTTCGTCTGCTTTAGTTCATGAACATTCATTTATTCATTTGAGTTGGAAGTGTGTTTTATTCACTCGATGGGAATTTTAGGTTTGGAAAAAATTAGTGTTTATGTAGTAGCAATTGATTTGAATTTAAAATAGGAATAGAATTTGCTTCATTTTGTATGATGATGTTCTGTGGTAGGAAAATTGATTTTTTTATATCCTGCATGTTTTTTTCCTTTTAATTGTGTTCTTCATTCATTTTAACATGAAATATTGTTATGTTAATGTATTTTTCTTTAGATTATATTAACATATACTATTTTGAGTATTTTCTGTGTTATTTATTTAGTTTACTTGCCACATGATTTTGTAACTTTTGTTTGTGTAGACAAACCAGTGTTTTTTTGACATATTGCATTTCAGAGTCTTAACTTTGACATTCTTTCGAGATGGTTTTATTGTCACTTGTTAGGCATGCTCCTGGTAGATGGAATGCATATATTTTACAGCTAAATAGTGTTATGTTTTCATTTTGCTTATTATCAATCATCATATGGATTATTATATTTTCATACTTTTGTCATATGCAAATGATTTTATGCTTGATTAATTCTATAAGGTTTTTTGTATTTGTTAATTTGTTTGACTATGATTATTTTCAATGTTTGTAACTATGTATGCACAATTGCAGATCTTCCAGGGAATATAACGACATGCATGAGCTCATTATGCATACATATGGCTCAAAAAATGCTGATTTACTTGTTGATCATCTCGGATTACATAAAGCTTTGTGTGTTCTAATGGAATGGAACTATTCACAATCACCTGATGATTCTAAAGCTTACCAATCATTTTCTGCTGAAACTGCTGCTGAAAATAAAGAAGATTTGATTTTATGGCCTCCCAGTGTTATAATTCATAACACCATAACGGGAAGAAAGAAAGATGGTCGTTTAGAGGGTATAGGAAACAGGGACATGGAAAATAAACTTAAAGGTATAATTTAAACCTACTCTAGCTATTTTGAGAATTTATTTAAGACTTAAGTAATTGTAAACCTTAATCAGTGACTCTACAGTCTGCATGAAGTGAACATATAGGAGTGTACCGAGTACAATAAATATGTTGGAAGATTCTGGTTTTGCATATATTCTGATTTTTTAAAATTGATTGCAGAATTTGGATTCAAAAGTGGCAAGTCGAAAGCGATGTATGGTAAGGAAGGACATATGGGTATGTCTATTGTGAAATTTGCAAATACTGAAACTGGATTAAAGGAAGCTGAGAAATTGGCAGAGTTTTTCAAAAGACAAGGGCATGGACGAAATGATTGGGTTGATGCACATATCGGTGTGGACGCCGATCAGAATCCAAATTTTTTTAAGGTGGACGAGTCAACAGGAGAGAAGAAGTTCATATTTTTTGGATATCTAGCAATTGCATCCGATCTTGACAAAATCGATTATGATACAAGGAAGAAGGCTGTTCTCAAAAGCAAAATGAATTTTGATTTATAACATTAGTTCCTCATTTCTCCTATCATTTTTAGATAATAGTAGGACTTGTTCCGCTGTCGGTCTATTTATTTGTCTTACATTCTTAATCTTCGTGTATTCTTTAGAAATTCAGATTTTTATGTACTGTAATTTTATTAGTTCTCGAATTAACTATATGTTATCTTATATTGCAGTTAACTGGATCTTATGGAAATTTATGCTAATTAGAATTTTCCGGGGTTATATGTGTTAAATATTTTTAGTATTTATTCATTTCTTCCTCGTCTTCTTCTTCTTCGAAAAACTGCTGTTTTTTCTGGTTCTTGCTACTCGGTTCTCGTTTTCGTTGTGGAAACTGGACCGGAAGTGGAAGGCAGAGTTGAACTATCCAGCAAGAAATGATTCCGATAGGAAGACCGGAGTCGCATCGTGAAAAGCGAGTCATAGCTCATATAGACATGGACTGTTTCTACGTACAGGGTATCATCTTCATCGTCATTTCCTCTTCAATGAATATATACACAATGCCTTTTTTTATCATCTTCATCCCCCTCTTACTTATTTTTCAGTGGAGCAAAGAAAGAATCCAAAATTGAGGGGTTTGCCAACTGCTGTTGTGCAATACAATTCTTGGAAAGGGGGAGGTCTGATTGCTGTTGGCTATGAAGCACGCACATTTGGAGTGAAACGGTGTAACCCCAAAATCTTAAAACCCTAAAACCTTTTCGATCATTTGTTTTTATGTAGTAAATGACAAACTCTTAGTTCCATGCGAGGAGATGAAGCCAAAAAGGTGTGTCCAGATATCCATCTAATACAAGTGCCAACTGCAAGGGGCAAAGCTAATTTAAATTTGTATCGAGATGCTGGTTCAGAGGTACACCAGAATTGAAGTGGATGTAGACACCTAAAAATTGACTGTGGTTAATTGGTTACATTTCATGATTTCACATATCACTATTATAGGTAGTTTCCATACTCGCAGCAGAAGGGAGGTGTGAGCGTGCATCCATTGATGAGGTTTACCTTGATCTTACCGATGCCGCAGAGCGCATGCTGTCAGAAATGTCTTCAGTGGGAATACAGGAAATTGATGAGCAGGTCATTAAGTCTCACATTTTGGGACTTCCCAAAGTGAGTTTCCTATTTTAAGAATGAATACTCCGTGGGATTCTTGTTTTTAAAATGAATTGAGACTCCTGTATTTTCTTTTCTGTAGGACCTTCTAGTTCGTTGACACCCATTTTATCTTTTGGTTGTTAACGATTTTTCTCTCTTTTGCTTCAAAAAAAAATTCTCTCTTTGGAACTCACGTATAGTCCAATTAATTTTGCTTTACAATCTTTCTAGAATGCCGATGAAATGGATAAGATTGTTAAGGATTGGATTTGTAAAACAGACGCAGACCATCAAGATAAGTTGTTAGCTTGTGGAGCAATTATTGTTGCACGTCTTCGGATGAATGTATTGAAGGAGACAACCTTTACATGTTCTGCTGGCATAGCCCACAATAAGGTTTTTGAGTTTTTCTGTAACTCTTGCACTTTTTCTTTTCATTCTGTGATTTCAAGTGTCAAATAAACTTTTAATACCTTATTATTTATTGATGTTGGTTTAGTTGATGCATTCAGTAGTTAATGTTCATTGATCAAGATTTCTTTTTCATTTATTGTCATTTTGGATTTTTTTTAAATCCTAAATATTTGTTGCAGATGCTGGCAAAACTTGCAAGTGCAATGCATAAACCTGCACAACAAACTATTGTACCATCTTCATCAATAAAAGAATTACTAGCTTCTTTTCCCATAAAGAAAATGTAATTCTTCAAAAAAAAACTCGTGTCCTGTTAATTTCATTTTTGTATGTACCACTCAAATAGTTTAAAAATCACGAGGTTCGACATTTTTAATTTTTTGTAGGAAGCAACTTGGAGGGAAATTGGGAGTTTCTTTAGAAAGAGAACTTGGCATTAGTTTTGTTGGGGACTTGTTACAATATTCCAAAGAGAAATTACAAGATCGCTACAACATTAATACCGGGTTTTGTAACATACTATGTTCATTTATGAAATCGTGCATTGTTACATTTTTTATGATGCTAATTTGTGATCCAACAGGAATTTAAAACAAATTCTAATTGTTTGGCAATATTATATAAATTCAATTAAGTTAGAACTAGTTTAAAAACTCATTTATCTAAAGCACTTTCCAAGAAGAATAAAACTTAAAATCGCCTACCTCTATCATCGATAAATTACACTCCTTTGCCACTGATTTCTTTGAATTTTCTTTCTAGAACGTGGCTATGGAATATAGCAAGAGGCATAAATGCGGAAGAAGTCCAAGGTCGTCTTCTTCCTAAAAGTCATGGATGTGGGAAGACATTTGCAGGTTCACAAGCATTAAAAACTGCTGCTACTGTAAGATTGATCTTTATTTTAAATGCTTGTTTATCTGAAGCCTGATTTGTACATTTGTAACCAAGGAATTTGTAATCAAGTTACTCTAAAAAAATGTTTAATTTAAAAAAACAGCGTTATTCTATCAGTTTGGAGTCTTCCCACTTAGTTTCTTGTTAGGTGGATAATTAAACAAAGGGACATCTCTCTATTGGGTATTTGGGTGCAAATTTAGTTATCTTTCTGCTTTCATAGTTTCATTTTTTTTCTAGCCTGATTATCTCTATAAAAATTCAAAATATCACTTCTTGAATCTAACTTCTACCCACCTGTAAACTTTCTTTTATATGTCATGGAGTAAAATATTTATTACTATCGGATGGTATATCTTAATTCTTAAGTGGTTTCATGATGCTAAAGTTTGCATGAGGTTGTGAGTTCAATTTTCACTATATATTATATAATAACCCACCTTGATTTACCCTGTAACATATTATTAGGCATTTAGGTGACAGTAATATAGTAGACAAGAAGGGGTTTTCCATATGTCCATTGTGTTTACCCTTACAAAAGGAGTTTCCTTGGATTTTTAGGTTCTTTTTTCTGTAGAGTGGAGTATCTAGTGGTCTTCATTAATACAAAATTATAGTATATTTTTCTACCTAGTGATTCGTGAATGTTTCGATAAGAATATTTTTCATATGAAGTCTTGAAAGAGAAAAAGAAGAAATCTTAGTTTTTAGTTCAATATTTATTATCTACGTGACTGTCAACTTAGTTTTTATTCTTAGAAATCTTATTTATACCATGGATATCTGAATGCTTGATCTAGGTTGAACATTGGCTCAATGAGCTATGCGAGGAACTGAATGAGCGGATTCAGGCTGATTTAGAGAAAAATAAGAGAGTTGCAAAAACACTGACTCTTCATGCAACAGCTTTTAAGGTTGGCTAAGACTTTGGGAATTGGGATATTATTTTTATAGTTTTTCACATTTAACACGTTTTCCTTTTTTAACTACTCACCTTCTTCCTTTTATAGTTTCTATTCACATTTCACGGTTTCACCAGACATTTAGTTATGTTGCTTTTGTATTTTGCAGTCTAACAATGGAGACTTTCAAAAGAAGTTTCCTTCGAAGTCATGCCCATTACGCTACGGAGCTGCAAAAATAAAAGAAGACGCTTTTAAATTATTTGATTTTTCATTGAAGGAGTTTATAAGTCCGCAAGGTGCTGCGTGGGGAGTTACGTCACTATCGGTCACCGCAAGTAAATTTTTGGCAATACCATCGGTAAGTTTCATAATCACAGAGCAAAAATGGCCCCAACACAACCAAAATCATCACAACCAAGTTCTTACCTTAAATCTCATTAGGCAGGCTTTCAGAATTTTGACTTTATTTCTATTTGTTCCCACCTAAGGTAGTTTCCTTAATTAAAATATATTTGTTTAAGTTTCAGAATTTTGATACACGGTAATCATATCCGTTCTATTATAATGTACTAGTATCATTTTCAAGATAGTTGCATTATTATCTAGTAATTGCTTTTGGACAGGGAACATCTTCAATTCTACGATTCCTTTCTGAAAATCATTCTAAGCAGCAATCATCCTCCGTAGATTCTGATGAACTCAGCATATATGGTTTGCTACTTTTCTAGTCAATTATTCAGTTGCTTCTAATTCTTTCTGCTATTTCATTATTTCTATGTGAGATTTGCATGCTAACAGATTATTAGTTAAGGTACGGACTTGGAAATTGTGTACGAGACTTCCCCCAAAAAGAAAACAAATAGCTCTATACACGAAGAAAGTGTTATTTGTAGATCCATCTCAGCACCAACTAAATGTAACAAAAAATCAAACAAGATAAAACAAAAAAATAAGGTATTCAATTCTGGCTTTTATTCATGTTGCATAGAATTATGAGTTTAATACTTAATTTTTTAATGCTTTTGACTTTTGAGTGATTGATTCATTTTATCATATTTTTCATGTCTATACATTATTACTTATTAGCAACATCAAAATATGAATTAAGGCACGCCATTATTAAAAAAAAATTGCGCTCACAGTTTTTCTCAAGTCAACCATAAACCTATTTTTGTACTTATTTACTTTTTTTTATGGTGGTACTTTATATAGGTTACAAACTTGTTGCTCTTAAGTTTTGAGCGAACGTGCATTTTTGCTTATGATTTTAAATCTCTATTCATTGATTTTGTCAGGAAGCATGTTCTATCTTTAAATATTTCCACAGTAATGATGCTTCTTCCTCTATATTAAATGAACCTTCAGTAAATGAAGTAGTTGAAAATTATACATCTTCATGTCAACCAGGTTTGTCTTTTTGGTGTCTGTTTGTTTCAACATGATTTTCTGAATAATAATCTCTGTGATGGTGCATATTTTTAGAAAATGAATGCAGTGTGGAACTGATTGAAGACCCAGATTGTAATGAAATAACAAGTAATAATCAACCAGCAAATAAGACTGAATCTTGGAAGTACAATGCTGATAACATTGATCTCACTGTAATTGACGAGCTTCCTCTAGAAATTCAAAATGAATTAAAAGAATGGCTTCGTCCATACAAACAAGCAAAGATGGCTAAAAAATATAGCATTGCTGATTACTTCTCACCTTCTAAGAAGTAGCAGTCCTTCTATGAACCTTGTTTCTTACACCCTTAAGTATGGTTAACATATGTTTACTTTTTTTAGGATGGCCTTTTTGTATTACTGCATGTATAATTCTTGTATAAAGTATACACAGGTTTAGGGTTTAGTATTACAAAGAGATGAATAGGTTTTGTTGATTTTATAATGAATATTCATCAAAAATTCAAAAAGTGATTTTCTTGTCAGTCATGATAATTGAACTGATGTGCTATTATACATTAGGTTCCATGTTTATTCTAAAATCAAATGGCAATTATGAATGGGTTTCTTATTCATTTCTTTTTACTTCTAGGGTTTTATACTCATTTCTTTACATTGTAATTTGGGTATTGCCCTTCTTTTGAGAAGTGAAAATATCGTCAAAGAAGTTATGAAGATCATCCTTAGCAACATCAAAAGCAAGTAGCTTATCCACTGTATCCTGCATATAACAAACATGAAAAATAAATGTCCAGTTTGTGCCCTTTATTAACAGAAATTCTTAAAACGTTATTTTGTTATCTTTGTTAAAATTGAAACAAGAAATCATATACTGTACATGCCTAGTAATCTAACAGTGTATTAGTATTTGGTAGTATACCTTATATTGCTCATCTTTGTCCAAAATACACTGGTTTTGTAATCGCTCAATGGGAGTATGCGAGCAAACAGCCTCCAATATGCAGGATGCTCTTTCGACCATGTCGTCAGGTATCCCTACCAATGTAGAATTTTTCTATTAGAGGGCAAGATAAAAAGGCACGCCACTTAGATTTTCTAGTTTCTAAATTCTAATCTCATTGTGTATTTTAATTGGCAAAAAATAAATACTATTATGAGACTAATAATAATTAATAAATGACAAATAAATATACAATCAAGTAATCAACCCATAATTATAATAAATTTTTTAGTAACCAAATTAAACTAAGCGTCCCAAGTCCCAACTTAATTACCTGCAAGTAAAGCACAATGCAGGCCTGTGGCATATAAATTCAAATTAGCAACAAATGGCAATTCTACTCAATCAATTAAAAATAAGAATACATACCATAGCTTAAAAGTGTATTCCCAGGTATAAGCCTACAAGGTAATGCAAATCAAATATGACGTACTGATGAACGAATGGATATACCATTATAAATGACACACTTAAAATTTTATAGATGAATACCAACCTATAAAGAAAAATGATTTCCTCTGGCTCATTGCATTCTTTGGCAGATTTCAAGACACTCATAGTATAAAAATCAATATTGTCGGACTAAAATAAAAATATAAACACGTTAGATCTCCTTATACAACGATACATCACTTTTCAACAGAATAACCAAAAATCTTCCTCCATTACTGACCTTGGATAAATAATTCTCATTAAATATCTCAGTCAAGTGTGTACATACCAAAACCTTCAAAAAATATATTTTAGCGTATAGTTTAGCGTCCAGTAAATACATTGAACAAATTAAGGCCCTAATTCCAAATAAAATAAATTAGGAATTCTCTTATTAAAAGAAAAATAAATCATATAAAATACAATATATATTCATAAGAGAAAGAGATAGCCCAAATGATCTTCTCTTCTAACAATAAAAATTTGCTTGAGATCATTAGTTCCATTATTGATGGATATAGTTTTCTTTTTTCGTAACAGAAAATACATTTTTACAAGATGTAAAAATGTTTACCTCCAGATGATATAACAGAGTCACATAATATAATTTTTTATGCATCCGCAAATGTGCATCAAGGGTGTCATGCAGTGACCCTTAGGCCATAGGTCATGGGCAGTTTACGGATTTGTGACTGTCCATGGGTTTATTTATTGTATTTAAAAAAAACTGAAAAAACTATAAAATCTAAAATATCTAAAACCTAACTTTTCTCCAATGACTCGGATTTTTCTTCCTTCTTCCACCCACCAAGCTCTTGATGATGATAATGGTTGAACTTTCTAATTACAATTCTGTTTGAAATTTGAATTCTATTAGTTTATTAAACTCTATTTTAAGTTTATTTTGAAGTTTACTTATTTATTAATGGTCATATCATATGTAATGATGTTGGGAACCACTAATTACTCACGTGTATTTAAGGGAATCTATCGGGGTCGGCGATTGTTGAAAAGGAATTTTGGGGGTCGCCAATCAGCTTCTTCTGGCTTTCGAAAGCACACTCTGTTCCTAGGATTCTGGTGGGGCAGAAAGTAGACCATTTCCTCGACGGACCCCTGGATCTATTTATAGAACCTTCGGAGTCATGCCAATAAATATGAGGTCGGGGGCGACTATTTTAGGATAAGTCGATGACCCTTTAGTAGGGGTCGCCGACCTCTACAAGGATAATAGTCGGCCCTAATGGAGGAGCCACATGCTGAGGTCTTTCACTTGTAGTACTTTTATGATATGGTATCACGCGCACGATCATGTATCATCGATATATATATTTAATCGTGTAATTCATATATATATTATGCAATTTACCCATCCCGCATATGCTTCATATAGATGGATGCACCCACCCGGACCTTTCCACATAATATATCACCAAGTACCCATCCACTTTGAAATTACCTGGTGATATATTAGGTAGGCTTCACATGGAGGTTTTGAAAGGGTTTCCTTTGGAAAAAACAAGCTTATTCAGGTGGTTATACAATCATGCTATGGAGCTTGTCGCATGGGTCGCCTAGATGTCGTCTGAATATAATATGATTTTTTAAAATTTTCCACTATAATCCTATGTATTTCTAAATATATAACTATGAAATTTTAGAATATATATGTAATTAAATAACCATATTACAGTCTTAAAATAAATAAAAACCTTAGAAGATAAATAAATTTAAACAGAATAGAGAATATTATGGTCACCGAAGATGAGAGGATGCTCATCGAAAAATTGGTTGGAAGAAAGGTTTGCTTAAAAGAAATTGGGAGAAAACAGAAAGAAATCACAAAATCTTGATTTCTGCAAATTTGGTTATTTAAAATTACCAATTTAATCGGTATCTAGTCAGGTGGATCCTATCATATTCCAACAAGTATTTATATATGTATGTAAATCTAATCATGACGTGTCCCAAATCTCAATATGCAAGTTACCTATATTCCAAGACTCAAAATTTGAAAGCTAGCTAAAGTATATATCACTGCTGACCTTTGGGGGATGTTCACACCTAGAAAAATGATTTATAGTTCCTCCAAGAAGACCAATACCATCTGGAAAAAAATGAGTTAATTTGGAAAATAACAAGTTATTAGGAAACAATTTAAAAAACTAGTGTATATCAGATGTGACCTTCTAATAAAGTACCCTTGCCAAATTCATCAAGCAAACATAAAGACTGTGACGTTGCTAGCCTGTAAAAAATCTCAACCAATAAATATTAAACAAAGAGAGACTCGTTTTTAATGGAAGTACAAAAACACAAAATAACATAAAAGCACAAAAACACACCTAAGCATCATCCCAACTTGATGAAGGTCAATCATAAAAGTTGACTGTTCAGAAGTCATGAACTTGCTTCCCATAGCACAAAAAATTCTTTACAGACGCCAGATAAAGAAACACTACAGTGAATTTACCTAGATATATGCCCAGAAAACTTAAGAATAATGATTTTAAATTATTTCGAACCTGTCTGTTAATCCAATAGTTGCAGCGTCTGCTGGTACAAAACTTCCAATATGAGCAAGAAAAACTACCAATGCTACCTAAAAATCATATTAAAATTTAAAACAATTATGAGATAATATCACATATCTTAGAGAATTATATCACGAATAAAGAAAAATATCCATTTTGGTGATGTCCAAAGAAAAACATTAATTGTCATTACACTAGACCCCTCTTGCTAGAGTCCACTAACCATCTTAATAACGTGGTTTGGACACTTAGTGGACAAAATCCCCCTTCTCTCGCAATAGACATCAGGATAGGCGACATTATAGAAACAATACAAAAATTCACCCACAAGTCCAGCTGTTGAGGCCTGAAGGGGTACACTGGACTATGCTAGCATCTCTCTCCTGGCACATATGGTGTGAAAGGAATAGGAGATTGAAACAACACACCCTAAGGCCCCCAGAAATTGTTAGCAGAGAAATTATTAAGGATGTGAGCATTACATACGAATCTACATCCTATAAGAAGCACAATCTTTTACAGATTGAAATACAGGCTATACGCTCATGGGAGTCCAACCTTTTGAGGCTTCAGTCCTTGGCTAATTAGTCAGGGCCACAGCTGTATAAGAGATAGACAATGTTTTACATTTTATGTTTTCTACATTTACTGTATTTGCATTTCCCTATATCTGTAATCTTGGGCTCTGCCCATCCTCCTTTTTCAGCAATGAAAACTTTAATTTCTCAAAAAAAAAGTTATTCCCGCCTGTTAGGGAGTAATCATAGATTCATAGTTACTCCATAATCAAAGGTGTATAATGTAAATGTACAGTAGTTGTAACAAGATTAACTACCGGTCAACTCTATAAGTAGTGATCGAGATCTGATCTAAACATGATGGAGAATTAATGAGAACTAATCCGTTTCTAAATTGTAATACTGCTCCACTATGAAAGAAAAAACAAGTTAGGTTTAGAGAAAGGACCTCTTCATGTGCCAGTCTCTCCTTATATTTCTAGGTAGTAGGTACAAATATAATCAGCAGGTGGATAGACTGTTGGGCTAATTAATAATTGACTCCAAATCTAATTAATAATTGACTGCAGGTGGATAATATTTTTTATTCTGATTATCAAAGAAAAATATTAAGGAATCACCTAACAATTAAGATGGACCTAAATAAACGGGTATTTTCATCTAGACCCGAGGATTTAATTCAGTCCCGATAATCAGACCAAGGAGTTAGTGTGGTCGCCAGGTGCACGACACCCTCACAAAGAAAAATTCAACACCATCAGCATCTATATCCCTTCGTTTTCTGTCCTAAGGTGTTAGGGAAACAACAACACACCACGCATATATCCAGATCCACCTTTGAAACTGAAAGTAACAACTTTAAACAGAGTTATTATTGGTAATTTGGAATGTGAAGCATTTGAGCATATGATTTACCTGCTTCATATATATACTCTTTCCAGAATAGTTTGGACCAGTTATGATGTTTATTCCGCCTGAAGATAAATTCAATATTTTAGGTGGGAAAAATAAGACGCTAATTGCATCTACAATCAAATGATTACCATTATGAATATTTGTATCGTTGGGAACAAAAGTATCAACGGTCATTTCCTGCAAAACATGCCTAATGTTCTAGTTTAAGGCATGTCCATGTATAATTAAATTAGGAACACAATCACTGGCACAGAAAATATAAACCTTCCATTCTGTATTGTAAGAAGGTTTTCTTCAGACAAAACAGGCCGTGTATAGTTATTCAGGCGTGCAACTAATGCCAATGACAAAATACTGATAACACAGATATTTAAAACAATCAGGTCATTATAGTAGAACATTAATAAATAATAACACAATGTGAAAAATGAGCACACAAATAAAAAAGGAGGGATACCAATCAAGCTCAGCTACAAAATTGATGGCCTTGATTATGTATGATTCAAATTGAAGAATATGTGATACTAAGTCCCGAATGATCGCCCTCTCCATATCTTGTAATAAATAGAAGGAGCATGCATTATTTTCTTCTGTAAAAATTAGATAAGATTTTAAGTTTTAAGGTTCATGGAAAATTAGCATAAATCTTGTATCCTTGAAATCTTGGTAGCAACTTTTATTTGAGTAAAAATGTAGCTTGGGATATCTTCTTCATACTCACATCTGCCAATGAATGGAATATATAGGAAGAGAGAAACCTAAGATGGAAACACAGGAAAGAAGAGGATGGATTTCTATATACATTAAGATCCATTGGGAGGTAGGTCTTCTAACCCAAAAAATTTAAAGATAGACTCAATCCTTTGGAAGATTATATTTTTTGGATAAGTGGATGAATTGAACACAGATTTTTCAATCTATCCGTCGTTGATTTCTATAATTTATTAACTTTGGAATTCTCTTATAAATTTAATGTCTTCTACCAATGAGAATCACATTTACCTTTGCAAAAAGTCTTGTTTATGTTTACTTGAAAGATATTTTTTCGCAAAAAATCAATCTCAAGAATACAAGACATTGCGAGCAAAGCAACAAATAAGTAATGGATGGATGGATGGGTGCTTGTCGTGGCATATATGGACGGAAAGAAATAAAAGGTATAGGCAGCACATTAGTAGGCCTCCTGAGGTAGTCCTTAAGGAGGTCATTAAAGACATCAGTCTCTTCTTTGATTCAGTGTATTACAAGAAGAGTTGTTGTCACCCTTTAGAGACATCTATGATGGAAGTATGGGAGACCAACCTTCTGAGGCAGCGTATCTAGTTACTGTATAACTAGACTACATAGCTAATAGGAGAGAGTCAATGAGCATTTTGCTCATTTCTTTTTACTTCTATTTTTTATTTCTATTCTCTATTTTGTAAACTTGGCATTAGCCTTATTCTAATGAAATTTAATTGCTTCAAAAAAAAAAAAAAGTAATGGATGGAAAATAAGAATACAATAACAATGCAAATTTTGAGGGAAAAGAAAGAAATATACCAAGAATCTTATGATACAAATCTCCAAGCAGAAGGTCCAGTTCTTTTGTTTTTTGAGTGCGATAAAAAAACTTTGCATCATCTCTATTACCTTCAGAAAACTGATTATTTTTGCATTAAATAATGATTCAATGTTATCATGGTAATGGGAGAGCTAGGAGGTGATTGCATACCACAAACTCATATTCTGGAATTTCTTCTGATACGACTTCATCAAGCTTGTTATCGAAGAAACAAAATAAGTATCCTGATAAATTTGGGTACATGGTGAGATTATGGCTAATTCATAGCTGAATATAGCATTGAAAATAGTTTTCGAATTTCTCATCAATAATTTTTTTCTTCTACACTTTGTGTTAGAATAGTAACCTTATACAAGGATTGATTAAAAACAATCAAATAAATTTATCTCCGTGCACTTAATTTCTTTACTTTACACCCTCTATTATAAATATTATCAGGCATGAAATCACTAATAAAAATAATAATTCCTAAACTTACCACCATTTTCCCTTTCTACTAGAGATGCACAAAAGACACATAACAAACCAAACTAGATGAAATCTTCCAAATTCTAGTCTTGATTATCCAGATCAAAATTGTTAGAACAAAAGAGAGAAATATATGAGTGAATTGTATGGAATACATAGGGATTACCTCCTCTTTATACAGGGAGGGAGAAATACACATATAACAATGCCTGCTCGAATTCGGGTAGGAACACCTTGAATGAGTTGGGTCATCTTCCGTCGAATCTTTCTATTCCTTTCTTTGGAAGTTTTGATATGGCTCTGGTGTGGACTAAATTATGTAACCTTGAATCTTCAGTAGTCCTCCTCAAGCTGAACATGCCAATCTGGTCCAAGTGATTTATAATGGAAAAGGGATTTGGGTTAAACTGCATAGGAGTGGTTCAAGTCTGACCCGTAGTTAGGTTGACCAGGATGTCTGATCGACCCCTCTTGTGGTGACTTGACCTATGGTTTGTCTTAACCCCAATTTAAACGAATTAGCCTCTACAGGGCCGCCTAATCTACTTATTCGCGTTGAGATGCTCATAATCAGGCTTAGCCCTATTGAGTTTAAATGAAGATCAAAATGATTTTTTGAAATAAATTATCAATTGATTACAAATCAATCACTGAATTGTAATGGATAAAAATCAATTCCAGATAATAATTGATTTGTTCCATATATATCATAACAAATTCTAATATAAATTATTATTAATTTAAACAAAGAAAAATGAAGTGTGTAGACTGACCAATGTGAGAAATATAAACGATACATGGAGATTTTTTATAGTTTTGATTGCAAGGGATGTGTGCAATTTCCGCCGATGAAATCTGCAAAAAATTTATAAAATGAATTGTTTAAGGATTACAGATTGAATAATATAATTATTTTTTGAGTCCACCTACCTTATTAAGAAAATCTGGCAATTCATCGTAGAGTCCTCTAAGCTCATCCAACTATTATAGCAAAACAACGAAAAAAATCAGCAAACTCCATTCAAAATATTTGTTTGCCCATAGTATTTTTTTTTCATTGAGTAGAAACAAATGCTAGATATAAGACAACACGATAAAAAAACCAAGTTACAAAACTATAGTGCCATCAAATTAATAATACCTCTGACTCAGAAATATAGAAGGATTTGATCTTCAAGAAAAAATTCATTAACTTATGTATGGACTGTGATTTTAAAGTGCACCTCATTCACAGGCAGACAGAGTAAAAGGAAATCAAGACTCTCGTATAATGGGAATTTGGTTAAGAATCCCTTAAAAAATCTGTCATATTATGGAGCTTCTTATACAGATTCAAAAAACTAGAGACAGTTGTTTGCTTTCAAACTCAAACCACCTGTTTGCTTTGTGAGACATTTATGTAAAGAATAAAAACTAACGACTAAAAACGAAATAAATACTATAACATAAATTCACCATTAGGTGGTTATTAATTCTTGTATAAATATAACATCTACAATTAGTGTTAATTACGTTGTATGCTTAATTACTTAGTCAATCATTTAATGAGAATAAGCCCCACTTGGTCTTAATCTCTTTTTCTTGTGTGTGTGATTGATTCAACGACTTTCTTTCTCCTTCTTCATCGTAACTGTTATGACTTCTTCTATCTTCTTCCTTTATCTTCTTCTTCTTCAATCATTCTTCTTCTTCCTCTTCTTCTTTCCTTTTAATCACTTTATAAATAAAGATCGTCTAGACTTCTACAATTGTGATCATACAAAGAAGATCATTCTCACAGCAACTGAACACTTAAATTCTTCCATATGGAAAGTTCACAACAGACTAACACCATCCAGAAGAGAGGGCGTCAGGAGAAGAGACATCATTGAAGATTCGTTGAAGATTCATCAGGAGTAGAGAAGTTCCCCATAAAGCCAGCTTCTGAGCCATTGGGCTATTAAGGACCCCATCTCTTGGCACATCTAGTGAAGTAGCTCTAAGATTTATTCTCATTCACTAAAAAAGTGTTGTTAATATTCATTTGTTAACCTTTTTTTGGTGGAAGTGAATATTCTTATTAGAAATAAAGGGCAGTGCCCTGAGTTACAACTGAAGAAACAAATAAATGAGGGGATAAAATAAATATATGTGTTTCTTAGTGATAAAGTAACTAGGTGTGCTGCCTCAGTATCAAATGCAAAGAAACAGTTTAACTGAATGAATCTAAATGTTATTACAACCCTTTATTTATATTAGTCTGAGTTACTTAAGAACTCTTAAGAGACTCGTAACTAATGTAACTACTAACGGATATTAATCCTTAACAAGCATTTATGTGAGCTTTCCTACACAAGCATTGTGAGCTTTCTCAATTATGTGAAGCAGCTTTTATATATGTTTCTGGCTCATAAGACAGACTGGTATCCCTGATAATCTCTTTAAGAAGCATTTCTGGAGGTTTGGGTATGTGTTTCTTGAGCTTAATGCTTCTCTCTGACCAAATGTGCCAATCAAGGATTAATATGTCTCATTTAGTCATTTGTTAACATTTCTTCAATATTCATAATGTTTTGCTTATTTTATTTTCCATATTTATCAGTTGAATGAATGTTCTAGATTAATTGTCACATAGCCACATATATATGTCATGCAACTGTATGACCATGTAATCAAGGATTTGATTAGATTTTCTACCAATAACCAAATATAATCAGGAAGGGATCTGACAAAAATATGTAAGATGCTCAAATAAAAATGAACGAGAAAAGGTATGGTTAACACCCTTGGAATTATGCTTTAAAATGCATATCATGTATATCATTTTATTTCATATTAAGAAATAGAAATGTCAAATAGGCTATTTAAATTCCTAACCTCATCACAAAACCCCTCTTTCACCAGAGTTTCAAACCCCTTCACCTTGCTTCTTTGAACATCTATTACACCCATCACCTGCAAAAACATGAACTTCAAAAGTATAAACAATAATCGTGACCATATAGTTCGAATATTGGATAAATAAGATACACAAATTGAGTGATAAGTAATGAAATCATAAAAAGAGAGATTGAAGAAGAATGGTGGCTAAGAAAGAAAGAAAACGCATGGGAACGCACTAGATGCACCTACAGTTACTAGGGATCAGAGATACCTCACTAGCTAGTCTGCTAAGGATGCTAAAATTGGGAGGTAAATTATTTATGTTAAATGATTATTTTTAATATCCTTTGATATGTTCAAAAAAGCAGTACAAAAAAATATAGAATTAAAAATAAGCGAGAAAGACACGATGCACACACAAAAAACTAAGACAATGAAATAAAAATACATTGTTTTTTAAATTAATAGAAATAAAAATAGTCAATGGAATTGACTCTAACCAAGTCAAACACATAAACCAGTTCTAGAGTAATGCAAGATGCTGCCTGCAAGAATGTAAATAGCAAAACACTATGTCAGGCTAATAGAAAAAATATATATAATACACTATGTATAAATTATAATCATAATTCATAAATCATACAAATATTAAAAGACAAATAAAATACCTTTTCAATAATGATTACATTCAGATGTACCAATTTCTCCTGAAGATATTCAGAAATTCCCATTTCAAGGATTTTATTTACATGCAAGAGTGATCCAATGCTCTGCAAAGGAAGATAGATTGAAATGGTAATTAAAATTTATAAGTAATTTAAAGCATAAGCAAGATAAGTTGGAAAAAGAACTAGACGGAAATCAATCTACCTTCAGAAACACATTCCAATCGGAGACTGTGCATAGTGAACTTGAAGAATTTAATTTCTGAAGGCAAGCAAAAATAAAGTGAACACCTAGAGTAAAGCTAACATAATCTAATTAAGTTCAGCAATGGAAACTACTTATAAAAGACCAACCTCCTGAAGAAAAATGCTTAGTTATTACTTATTACACCATTATGTACTATAGCTAGATAGAAGAGTATCGATGGGCTACAGCCCATCTCGTCTATTTTGTCCTTATTTCTTCTTTGATTGTACCCAGGGCAGTTCACTTCATTTTTATTAATGAAAACTTATACTTCTTGGAAAAAACTACTTATAAAAGACAACAATGGTGACATGAATACATGATAACTTGATAAGCAAAAAATACAATAATATGATAAATTGAGGACATTAATTGTACTCAGTGATGGGGAAATTGTTTCATTTTCAAAATCAAATAAAACATCACATGCAAGTTTTTAAATGCTCACCTGTGCTGTTCACCAAACAAATACTGGCGCTAGTGCACTCCATTGCTCCAGGACTTTTTTATTTATTTTATTTTATGTATATAGTATTAGTATATACATACATGATTTTATTCCTGTGTGATTAACTGCACCATAAGAACTTATGCAGTAATTAAATCTAGACATTAAAATTTCTTATGGATGTGTTCGATTTAAATTATTTGAAAATTTTGTATTCAGTTAACCACCCAAGATAATTCCACTATATATATAGATGGGCTAGTAGTCATTAGACTCAAACCCATTTAAAGAATAATCAATTAGAAAGGGTCCAAAGGGATCACAGACCTTGGATCCATCATTCTGTCTCCATACACTTATTGCTCTATAATCCTTATAACTCCCAACGATCCAATCTTCAAGCTATAGCAGGCTAATTACGTAATTTATCTCAGAGGAGAACTGATATCATGAATACTAAGAAGCAACATATAGAAGCGAGAGATGGCATACAAGTAATCTGGAATGTGTTTCTCCTACATGACCTCCACATCATCACCTTTGCAACACCTTATCTATACACATTCTATCTATCTCACATGCAGATATCAGTGTATGGTGCAACCAGGTCCCGGTTCATCACAAACAGTCGAAGTGGTTATACATTTGGTCTGTGAGAAAAATCATTGTGGAGCGCGCTGGATTCAATATATGTGGCATCTACAGACAATATTGAGGACTTCTTTATCAAACCCCTCACTATCCCAATATTTTGCAAGATCAACAAATTGAGTATGTCTAACTAATATACATGCCAATTTGAGAAGGATGTCAAAGATAATATTGTAGGACTTTATTAATAACTTATCTATATTAACTTTATTAAATACTTTTATAATTTAGTTACATATGCCTAAACAGTTATTATGGCATTTTATGTGTGTTTCAATTTCTAAATCACTTGAGCTTTCCTATAGTTTTCTCTATATAAAGAGAACATGCATGTTATGTAAACCTTTTTAGTGTTTTATTCTGCTGATATCAACTTAGAAAAACAAACTGGAGAAGAAAAAGAGACGGTAAATAAGCTAACCTTAAGCATATATGGTATGTCTCTGACTGATTTCAGAGTTTCACGTAATGCAGAAACCAGTTCGTCACAACAAAGAAAGAAGGAAACCTGGTTAATTAATTTAAGGAGAACAAAACAATAGTGCTCAAAAAGTTCCTCTAACCTCCATGACAGCATAAAGCATACTTGCATAATAGGATACAGTATTGAGGCGTGTATTTAACATTGCAATATCAATGATAGGTCGCAAGAACCATGACCTGATGAGAGAAACGACATTGTATATGTGAATAAGATGAAACAACTAGAAAAATAATTAAAATATTAAATAATGATCTCTAAAAATGACCTCAATAGACGCCTTCCCATTGGCGTGACACACTGAACAACAAAGAGAATTTAGTATTAAAATCACAACATACGTAACAACATTATTGATCACCAAATCAAATGAATAGCACGTTAAATTTTTCCTACCTTATTAAGCATACCAAAAACAGAAAACCTGCAATCGAGAATATGCTCAAAAGAAAATTAAAAAAATCATTAGTAAAAAGGTTCGAATTGTACCCTTCCTTTGATTTACCAATGCCCATATGACTTGGATGTTTGTCGGTTTGAAAAATCTGGAGTGCTTCGTGAGATGATGCATCGAGCTTGAGAAAGTTATTTCTAGGACTTAATGTAAGATTCAAACCATGACAAAAGAGTTTTTTTTATGACAAAAGAGTTGAATGAGAGGGAAATTAGCCAAGTGGACAATATGAAAAAATATTTATAATTGAATCACGCTTTTTAAGAAATCAGAAAAACAAGTAGAAGATATTCAGACGGGGATACAATGAGACTTCTGTTATGCAATTAAGGGTTATAGAATTGTCACCGCATTCATTCTGCCCATCGGTATCCACAAGCCTTTCGTTATCTAAAATGGCAAGAAGACCACCACAAGCACGAACTAGAACCTCATTTTCAACATTTATCATCGAATTTAGCTGCAAGTGAGTAAGAAGAGTGTTAATGAGTAAGTAGGCTGTAATTACTTTAGTTAGGCTAATTGTGTAATTAGTTAGCTTAGCTTTATTTTCCCTTAGTGATCCACTACCAAAGGTAGTTGAGATCAACTTTTTGTATTCCTTGATATTCAGGAGCACTGCTCCATAATCAATCACGGTTTATGCCAATCTTCTTAGCTTTAGCCAACTCTCATTTCAATATTTCAATTAAGGGGATTGTGAATTTTACTTTTTTTGTAAAAGTGGGTTGTGAAATTTCATTATGCATGGAATGTGAGTTTTTAATATGAATCTATGAAATGAGACTACTAAAAGAATTTATTCTTTCTTTATTGGTTAGGTTTTATAACTTACAAAATAAATTCTCTCTTTAACAGTAAGGCCTTTATCCATTCCTAGAACTCTTACATTCATCAACCTGAAAATTTTAAAAAAGTGGTGTCAACTGTCAAGTTCAAGGATTATATATTGATGTAGATCACATAAAAGAGCAATCATTGTAAGAGATACTATTTCAAAAGTAAACTAAATAAGTAATCGAAATAAAGTATCATCGATCTAAGATATCGAACATTATCCAACGTATCACTGATTTTTTGTTTCATACTAAAATGTCCGACTCCTGTTAATTCACAATTAGATTTGTTGAGCTTCATTACACGGTAACCACATTAAAAAATAATAGAAGAACATTGATATTTCATCAATATAATGGTAAACTGTAAAGTAGAAACTATCTTCTATTATCAACTGATCTAAGCATCGTATAAAAGAAAATAATTAAATTAAATGCTTCAATTATAGCACATACTTTTAATTATGACAAGTGATGAATCTAGCATATATAGTTTAGACAGTAGCAACCAAGTTAATATATTTTTTATTACAACTAAAATCCTGCTCTTCTGCTAAGATGTTGATAGAGAAGGCTAAAACCGACAGGGAACATATTAAAGCCCAAATAATTTCACTGGGAAAATTCAAAATGGCTAAAAATCCATAACCTAATAGATCATGTAAACTTTTAGTTTCATGAAAGTAATTGAGCTATTCCCACTGAATTGTTAACGAATAATCATTTCCTAATAATGAACACAAAATTATATGATTTAAGATTTTTTTTGTAAAATAATAAGAGAGAGAAATACATGCCACGAGAAATAATAATTACAGAAGATGCAAAAAAATTTAAGATAATGTGACTGAAAAAGACAGGGGAGGACTCCAAAACTCAACATACAAATAGGCAAACAAAAATCATTAGTGAATAGTGAATGCACATGAATATATCTGAAAAATTTATTATTCGGATCATAGTTTAAAAAGCGACGCTTTAAGCGTCGCTTTTTTAGCTTAAAGCGGCAAAGCGGTCCTCCAGGACCGCTTTCTAAAACGCTTTTTCTGGACGGGTTATCGGGTCTGGTTGGGTTATTGGGTTGGGGCAACCCATTACCCATGTGAAATAACTTAAACTATTTTAATTTCCCTTCCTACCCCTCCAATTTCTATCTAACTATATAAACCCAATACCCTTCTAATAAAACCCTAATTTCCTTTATCACTCTCACTTCTATTTCTTCCAAAACCCTAGAGATATGGGAACTGAATCCCAATTTCATCATTGCATGAATGAAATGGAAGAAATTTTAAGAGATAATATAGATATTGGTGCACGTCTAGATGATTAGGTTATATGACTTGTAAATGTTTTTCAAATAATTTGGATGATGTCTTGAATAATTACAGGTTTATATATATTTTATATATATTTTTAAAAAAATTAGCATTATTTACAATAATGCCACTACCGTTTTTTCAGCTTTAAGCGCGCTAAAGCGTTCAAAGCTGAAAAAGCGGTCAATGGAAAAGCTGACCGCTTTTCCGCTTTTTGAACTATGATTCGGATACATTTTTCATCCCAGGAGATGCACCAAGCTGACTAAACTGCTAGAGCAAGTAATCCAAGTTACCTGTGCCATGCTTGTTCATAGCTGAATATGGCGCTTCGTATCATCTTCACTACAACAGAAGTGTATCCATCTATCGATAACAAATTTAGTAACAAAAAATAGGTATGATTTATATTTGAATTTAGAATATTCAGTACAGACCACTTCTTTCCAATGCGGATAAAAATGATTCTTCACTTTTGGTACTTGTGTAAATGATAGAGGGTTTTGCTTGATATTTAACTGAAAGGGATATTCATTCATGAAAATAAGGAACTCGTATGAATAATAAAATGACTAAAAGATAAAACAACATATTTTTTCACTTCAACGAAGTTCTCTGAAATTACATACCGATGTCAATAAGGGGAAATCCATCTCTCCCATCCTCCCAAACCTCCATAACATAAAGTTGGCAGAAAATTGAATCGTAGTATGCGATCCCAACCCTTACAAAGGAAAATGAAATTTCTAACATCACATCAATGCCAATATATGTTTTAGTTTCTCTATTATTGGAATTGTATCAGTTGCAACTTGCATGTGCATTTCCTTATTATCACTTATTAGTTATTACTAAACTAATATATATTCCAAGTTTCCAATACTCCTCCACAACTTGAAGCACATATTCCAGGTTCTTACGTGAATCAAAAGTTTTAAAACAACAAATAAAATAGACACAAACAATATTTCTTCTAACAACATTGTGTGATACGAACGAAGTAAAAGAACATTACAAGATGGCTACTCAAATCGCCATCGAACACCAAACAACATTGGAAACAGAAATATCATTTATCGTTGGAAACAGTATTCAAACAGAACACTATCCACTGTCGAAAATAAGTAAATAGCCACATACCATATTTCTTCTCACAATATAACAAAGAAAAAGAATATTGGCAGATAACTCAAATTTCCACCAAAGACCAAACATTAGCAATAAAAAGATCATTGGCCATTGGAAACACTATTCGCCACTAAACATCACTCTTCATTGTCAACAATGACCAAAAATCATATTTCTACCCACAAAGTCACAGTACACAGCGAATAAAAAGAACATTGTAATTTGGCAGATAACAACTCAAATCTTCCTTCATTTTTATAATGAGAAATTTTAATTTTATCAATAAAAAACTCAAATCGTCAGAACAGAGCCCCTAAGCCACCTATTAATTCTGTCCAATAGAATGAAATGCCGGCTAGAATTGTTCTGGAGTAGACTGTTAAATTGTTTCATAAGAATCTGAAGAGTTAAGATCAATTCAAATGAGCTTTTTTATTGTAAGAAGAAGAAATTGTAATTGAACGTGAAATACTAAAAGCATAAACATGTGAAAAATGCTCGAAAAATAATATGAATTAAAATCCATTAGGTACAGCCGTACAGGGAAGAAAAAAGCAAGAAATTCAGCTTATAGTTCACACCTTTGACCTTGCATAACGCATGCCATGTACACCTAGAAAAAACAGAAGAAATATTGATGATTAATCAACTACCTTTGCTTTCAGATTGGGAAGAATGATGATAAAAAAAAAGCACAACAATCGAGAGAAGCGATGATAAAAATAAAAAAGATAGAAAAGATGAAAATATAAAATGCTTGGTTTCGATTAGATTACCTGAGAAACGTGATCGTCGTCAAGCTCGTCATTGTCGTGATCATCTTCTTCGGATCGATTACAACTAGTGTTGCCCATTCCATCACGTCCATCTCTGTCTCCCATACTTCTACTCCAGAACAAACTGATAGTGATTTCTGAACGTTCAACCTCACCACACCGTCTACTCCAGTGTGGCTAGCCTGATGGATTTTGCATTGTGAGCCATGTTTACCTTTTTTTAGGATTATTTTCATAATTCACCCTAGTGTTTAAACATTTTTTTCATAATTTAAAACCTTATTGTTTTGGTGTTTAAACCTTATTGTATGGTCTCTCTTCTAACTTTTTAAGTGTCATTAGATATGTGATTTTGCCAAATTAATTACATGTTGTTTGGTGATGGTATAAATGTTAATGCGTTACCTTTTCATAACAACACGCGCACACAAGCAAAATAATATAACACTAACAATAATGTTTACAATCGCTTTTCTCCTTTTCACTTCTAGTATGGTAAAGTTGGTATAGTAACTAATGGTAAAGATTCATGTGGTTAGAGATCAATCTGATTATGTGTTTACAAACTTTGAATTTACCTGATGACATACTACTCATAGTTTAATGAAATCAAAGTTTAGATGAAGTTATAATTAAAAATTTCGATTTAAATGACATAAAACATTAGATCATCCTCGTACAATAATGGATGGTATCATAAGACAATCACTATACCTCAACAATCAAAACTAGAATACACACCACTCTCCCTCAATAATCTCTTCTCCTCTTCCACATAGCTCTTACCCCTGCTGGCCTGACCAAGATCTCTTTTCCTCTTCTCTTTCTGTGAAAATGATATGTTCCTGTCTTTCTTGTCAGTTTGTGACTTTGTGATTTCCTTCACACTTATAAGTCTGTCCATTGAAGCTGCTGCAGCTCTTGTCTTCTCTCGCTCTTCGAATGTTTCTTCCGTAACTCGTTGTTTGTTCTCTTCGCCAGTAGACCACGACCAATCTCGGTCTTTATCATCAACCTTAGGAGGAGGCACTTTCAAGACCGAAAGTCCACCAGCATACCCATGACGACTCAAAGCATTGTAGTCTATTGTGCCACGCTTCTTCTTTAAAGGTTTAGTTGCTGTCAAATCCATGTCAAGAACACTGTTAAATCAAATGATAGATAAAAAATAAAAAGAGACCACAAACTACAGAATTCACGATCAACTCTTAACATCTAAATTAGAATAATCAAGGACTCGAGGCAATATGAAATTATGAATGTTATATTCAAACCATGTATAGTCAAACCTATATGACTAATAAGATGTATTAAAGCAATGGAAGAATGCCCATACCGGCATGATTCTCTCTCTTACATAGAGATTGAAATATTGAATACAATGGATAGATCAAGTTCTACCAAGCTAGTGAGCTACCTTGAGTTCTTACATCAACTTATTGACGTATCCTCAATTTCCTTTATGAATGATGAAATCAATTCTCATGCAAAGCCTAACAATCTGGAATATGAGGACAGATAAAGATTTACATAATAAATTAACAATATGTTTCTGATCCTGAACATAAGAACTTTGTTTGATAGCTAATCTTCCTTGTTCTATCCTAATCTTATATTATATGCACAATAAATGTACCTTCAAACATGTAACTAAGTCACTCAAAAACAATAAAGTAATAGGTCTAATTCAATAATGCAGACCATTTACTGAATATGTGATCGCCTATCGGTGATCCTAAAGAGTATATAGCACATGCTATATTACATAAAATGAAGACTGATTTTAGGATGAAATAGTGAAAATCGGAATTGCCCTTTGAACTTTGATACCTAATTCTTCCTCTGAATCGGACTCAGATGAGTCATCGGAAGAAGTGCTGTAATGTTCCTTACCAGCTGATTCTGGTGTCTTCATGGGCATAAAGCGACAAGCTGAAAACGAATATACAAGATAAGATCAATCACGTCAAAACTCAAAACCACAGACCAACACCATCGTTTCTTTATTATCGATTCGAGCAGAAAGGAGATGAATTGATTAGGGAGATTTTTTAGGAATTTAGGGTTTAGGATCGTACCTTCAAGATTTAATTAAGCCCGTTCTTTCGGACAAGGGAGAAGAAAAGAACGCAAATGAAAAATCAAAGCAAAGCAAAGAAAAGAAGAATAGAAGCAAAGAGATTACTGTTTCCTTTTTGAAGAATCGGTGAATGTCCGTCCAAATTCAACTGTACGAAATAATATTAGTTCCAAAATTTATTTATCGAGGAATATCCAACAAGAATTGGAATGTAAAATAGCTCAATTACTGAGTCCCTATCTGCAATATTTACAAATCTTTAAGTCAAAATTATTTCTAATATAATTGAGTAATTGACATTGAATATTTCATATTTACATTTCAATTACAGTTGTTAAGAATTTAAGATCGTTAAGATAAGAATGTAAATATAATTGCTTCAAAAAAAATATATATATATATATAATTTTTAAAAATAGAGGTTTAAATATAACATTTACTTATTAATTTCTAATTTCTAAAGGCTAAATTTAATTCTCCCAATACTTTCCAGACATACTCAAATTTGAGTATTTTTAGCAAAAAAAACTAAAACATACTCTTTTTTTCTTTTTGAAACAACTAAAACATATACTCCAAATATGACCAAATATATAAAACCAATAAACAATAGGTTTTGTTATTTCAATAAGATTGTGAAAATACAATATGAACCTAACCTACAAAGAAGTTACTTATGAAAAAAAATAGGTAAACTACAAGAAGAAAAAGTAATGAATTGAGACGAAATAATATGGTGGTTCTACTTTGATGGTGGCAATCCTTTAGTTGATTCTGAGGTGATAACTCTAGTCCTCCGCCTGGGTCTCTGCCACCCTAACCTTTCTAAGAATTCTTCTATCAACCTAGAAAATTTACACAACAAAGTAATGAATGATTAGTGTCCGACGAAAAATAATCTGTTTCCTTTCTTAAGAAAAAACTTGCTTACACATTGCAGATTTCTTTCTGTGTGGTAGCAAGAGCTCGATCAGGAAATGCCATTTCCATCCGAAAACTCAACCAAACATAAAGATCAAGGACCTTTACAATGGTGGTGTCTCATTAGTAACAGGTAGAAAGTACAAAAGATAATATCAATAGAGAATGAATGCATGATTGCGTAATGGAATTTTCTAATAAAAAAACTTCATCGTTATTCATTAGTATATTTGTCAATATTTGCTTCAAAAAAAAATATATATTTGTCGATATTATCATTTTGATGTTGATGAATGAAGACTTGATGTTTTCAATTTTTTCTTTAATTTTATTTATTAACCAAC
This sequence comes from Zostera marina, assembly GCA_001185155.1. Classification (NCBI taxonomy): domain Eukaryota; kingdom Viridiplantae; phylum Streptophyta; class Magnoliopsida; order Alismatales; family Zosteraceae; genus Zostera; species Zostera marina. Next base: position 63,313 of record LFYR01000957.1, on the reverse strand, counting down.
ATGTTTTGATTTGGCATCGGATTCAGAAATTAAGATCATAATATCAATCACCTTATGGACAGATTCCAGGTCCTTCAATTCCTTATGCGAACCTGGCACCTTCACTGTTCCAGGTGTAAATATTTCTCGTAGCCGAACAAGACCCTTCTTTGCATAGTTTGTTGCGAACTGTGCCTCACAATAGCATTATGCATGTTAGTTTCTTCAAGGCAAACAACTTATGACAGTAAAACAAGTTTTCTATGGGAAATATTATAAGAATAATAAAAAATAAGATGCATTTTGCAAATAAATTAGATCTGATATTCTCTCTCGTCTCTAATTTCTACACAAAGGCAAATCAAATTCGTCTAAAGAAATAAGCTACCTTTTTAGTTATTAGTTTCTTATATTGGTTAAAAATAATTGTTGCAAAAATTATATTTTCACCTGTCTAAGACCATGAGCTACAATTTCATCATCCATGTCTACTGGACTGCAAAATACTTTAACCAATCAGATCATTTAAATATTTAAACAAGTATGGACATCATTAATAGTTCTATATATGGAGAGATCAAAGGTACCTGGTACAGAAAAGATACTTGTCATGTAATCGTAGAGGCAGTTCATCAACAACAACGGCGACTTTCTATTATAAATAGATAATGAGAATCATTAGACAAACTCACAATAAAGTTCTTTCTATTCTACTAAACTATGATTGAGTACTTATAGGGAAATTGAAAGGAAAAATCACCGACCATCATATATGCACAGTCAGAAATGAAGTAATTTGGAGAGAGTTTGGCCTTATCCAAAAATTCTTCCTACATGAAAACATCGTAACAAAGACATGAGAAAGAGTGATCAGGTCAAAAGATTGATAAAATAGAAAGAACAACACTAGCCAGTAGATTATCATTCTTGTTTCATTTTTTTGCAAATAGTAAATTTTATATATTTTCAAAAAAAAGAAGCAAGCTATGTGCTCACAAAGTCACAATACATCTTATAGCTAAGCTTAGCTACTCTCACCTCTCACGATATATAAAACTTAAACACTGGGTATTCATAATAATTCCACATCTGGATAAAAGGCACAGGCACACAGCATACCAATATATCAAGGAAATTCATTGTTGAATGCAATCTTGAGTATAGTACCAACACATCGAATGTGGGGAACAATCCTGCACGCTGCAGAAATAGAAATCAAAACAATAAAACAAAATTCAATTTATGTAGCTATGACTATCACGTTTGGTATCTAAAGGGATAAGTAATCCACCTCTATAACAGGAGAGTGAGAGCTTAGTGATGAATGAAGCAACGGCAAGTCTACTGCATCCAAACATGTTACTTCACCCACAGGGAATTTAGATCCATACCTCCCAGCCCTTCCTACCACAACAGAATGAACATTTTTAGAGGTATTCAATCAAGGTAACACGTCATTTTCTTCTTTACCTCTAAAATAATGATTTTTTTTACACAATAAACATAATATTTATTTGAATTATGTATTGAACTCTTTGGTGAAGCATGCAAGTCGATTGTCATTTGGAGATGTGGTTTGGAACCAGAACAGTTGAATTATTAAAAATTTGTTAAGGAAAAATGTAAATTTGAAATCCTAATATTCACAACTAATGCAGTGCTCTGTCTTTAGCTTCTTACATTGATATTATCGGAAAAAAAGGATACCTGCTATCTGTTTAACTTCAGAAATAGTGAGCTCTCGTGTGGAAATACCATCAAATTTCTTCATTGTTGAAAAAATAATCCTAGATATATTCAGATTGAGCCCCATCCCAATGGCATCGCTAGCCACGAGAACATCAAATGCACTGCTTTCGTCATTGAACATTATAGTCTACAATAATGAATGTACTGTTTTACTAGAAAAGTTGTAAAAAATAATAATCAAACATGACACTGTTTGCTGCATAGTAATGACATGGAAGTCAGCAAATTATATATATTTGCCATGTTCGATCAATCATGATGTAATATTTATTATATTTTTGCTCCACTATCCATGAACTGATGAACAGCATGTGATTGCCACCCTGTTGATAGGAATTCAACTTAGCAAATACAGTAACACTATCTTTTTATAAATAATTTCCATTTATATTTGCTTCTTTAAATTTGATTCACAAATTACAATAATAGCTGTGGGTAAAATAATTTGCTACTTTACCATCATCAAGCAGTTCTCGCTAAAGAAAGAACTTTGAAAACCTCCCATGAAACTATTACAGCTAACACAATCCCATCCATAAAAGATCAAAGAACATGAAGAGCATCTACCATGCACTCTCGATTCTTCTAGAAAATTTTGAAATTCCATGTAGTTCTAAAGTCAGCAGAGAGAAGAATATATCACAATGATGTGTCAGGACTGAACATGGGTCATACTCATACATTCAGTATCCCAATGCCCATGATTGTATATATATTTCATTAATTCATTCCACCAAAATAATAATATTTCGACATAAATAATTAAATATGCAGGATTTTTTCATGAAATTACTACCTGTCTTGTTCGGGTTTCTGGAGGCAACGAACCATAAATTACAGAGCAGAGGTGCTTTCTTTCATGTTCAATTCTTTTCTACAAATGAAGAGAGACATATAACTAAGAATAAACAATTTGTATGTAGTATAAAACTAGAAATTAGAAAACACGATATCATTATTCAATCATTTTATTTACGGTGGTGAAAATATAAAACGTAGATAGCAGCAAGTTAAAACATGAATACTCTAAAAAAAATGGAAAAATTTAAATTCCATTGACAGAATGAAATAAGCTGTAAGCCAAGCGTAGATAGTAGATAAACTAGATACAAACATTATGAGAGGTGAGAGAGTTCGTCGTCATTCTTTCTCTACAGCTCTACCCACAGAATTAAAGATTTATTTATTGAGGTCTCAAGAAGTTGACTCCCATATGCATTTAGTGCTTGTGGATTTGATATATGGAATTTGATAGAACAGTAACAATGTTTATCACAGTAAATATATGTATTTGATACTTAAGATGTCGATTACAATTACATATATATAGAGTTTGATAATAGGGTTATATTCTAGAAGAATAAACTGTCTAGAATAAACTACCTAGGAATAAATGGCTGATGGTTATATTTCCACCTATTACACATATATTAAAAGTATTAAAACATAAAACATAAAGTTTGATATACTTGATAAATATAAATATGAATAAGATACTTTATCAAGTATATTGTCAAATGCATTAGCCTCAATCTGGTCTAGTTAGACTTTTTGTGGACTTTGGCATTAAAGATGATGCCAACGTCTTTTTTGTCTGCCTCCTCAGCTACTCTTTGAAAATTCTTAAGCTTGTTAGAAAAGAAATAACATTTATTTGGGTACATGTCCTATCTCATGCATGACTAATCGTTAATACATTTAATGTATATGGCTATATGCTTTCTATTTTCATAAAATAGTGCTTAAAGAATAAAGAATTAGACCACACGTTGTTGATACAAGTATACAATCATTACAAGAAGTTGGAGACTTGAGGGTTCAAATGTTCAATCCCAATAGACCATCACGGAAACAAACTAACAACTGTTTTCATTCATCCTAAGATATCACTAGTTCACTTTATATTTAAAGTTTCTATAGAGACATCATCCTATAGACCAGAGATCTATAGAAAGTGCTGTTGTCACACCCTGGACATGGCTATTCTTCAATGTTGGGAGACCAACTTCCAGCAGAAAAGTAACTAATTCACTCTAGTATACAAAGCTATATAGGAAAGTGCCGATGGGTATAATCCATCTCCCTTAACTTTATTTTTATTTTTCTATCTTAAATGTAATCAGGGCAATGCCCTTCATTTAATGAAAAAAATAGTTTCTAGAAAAAAGTTATGATAACATTAAAAGGGATATTAGAGAAAAACTACATAATAACTGATTTGTACCTTTAACTTGTAGATTTCTTGACGTGAAAATGTAACAACACAATCACCAGTCTGAATGTTGGAGAAAGATTCAAGTGGAACCTCCAATGGAATTAGGGGAGAAAGTCTCTCGTAATACTGAACCTAAAAAAAGGAATCAAAGTGTCAAGTGATCCTTAAATGAATTGCTTAAAGTTTAAAAAAAATAGCATGACAGAAACAACCTTGATGTTATTTTAACGTCTTATAGGTGGTTGATATCATTATTTTAACTTTTAAGACAAATTTTAAATACTTTTCCAACTAAAATTATGAAAAACATATCGATTTATAGATTGCCTTTCTGCATGACAATGGAAAAACTCCATGTATTAATGTATCATGTATGTATATGTGTTAGTTTATTCGAAAGAATTCATTTTCTAAAAGAAATTAGATCTTTAAGAATTGGGATCGCATAATATTTGTAGATTTGTGGAAAAATCATGTTTAATCGACGGAGTCAACAAAATATCAAAATTTCTGGTTGGATGTATAAAATCATGTTTAAAATTTCACACCTTGACAACGTCATTTGTTACTTCAAGCAAATCCATGATAAGAGGAATAACAGCTGGATCACCACATAGATGGAGTTCATCTGAAGGAATTCCTAATAGGGCACGTGTGAAGGAGTGCCCTCTTGTTTTGCACCCGACCATCTTCAAAATAACATATACAAAAGAAAAGAAAAAAAATAGCCCGATTAACAATTTAACAAGCTGTAAGCAAATATGAACCAAATTCTTTAAAAATTACAGACGAAATAAAGAGAGAAAACATTGTTAAATTATGGTTTTACATTCAATTGAACCTCCAACACCTTGAAAAGAAGTGAGACATAAAAAACATTACAAATCTTTGTTGTTGCAGAACCTGAAATCTATTCTGTGGTTATAGACCTCGCTCCCTGCAACAAGATGAGGCCTATGTTGATTACATATGTTTAAAAACTATATTGACGTGAATTCCCTAATGCATGTTCTACTGTACACAAATTAATAATGCCACCAGCCCACCATAGTATTATCCATAATTCCCAGATTGTTAATATCAAATTATCTTAAAAATTATACTATGCAATTGCTTCCTAATTTGTTGATAAAAAACACCAAGAAATCAGTTATAATTATCACTCTCCAATAGAATTTTATTTTGAGATCAGAAAATGCTCAAAATTCCATAAAATAAATTATCATTTGAAAATTCACTCCTAAATGTTCTTACATACCAGAAACCATAATGGCAAAATCATGAACAGAGATATTACAAACTAAGTTGGATAAGACATGAATATGAATTGAGAAGCTGAAAATAAAAAGACGAGAAAGATAATGTGATAATGGCATGGTAAAACCATGTCATTTTCAAAAGCTTAAATGATAGTGTACTCTAATGATCCACTCTCTCTCTTTCTCTGTAGATGTGTTACATGAATAAAAAGAGACTAGAAGAAAAGGAAGTGAATGCATGGGTTTTACATGATTTGGTGACTTGGTCAATATAACCTATTCCATGGATGCTTGATGGATTGTTATAGACATATTACAAGCTTAGCTTATATACTGACACATGTGAGACTTTGTACAAGAAAATCCTAACTCTACTTAACCTATTATAAGATAGGCCCACTAGAATAATCCCACAAGTTTCTACCTTATATTCTTTGATCTTAATATATATTTATGTTTTGCCTGGCTTAAAAAAATGATCTTCGAAAACACGTTATAAGCAAAACAAATTCAATTCCTCTGGATTCCAAGGAAAATATTTAAGCATGTCTGGCCAGATGAGATAGGATTTATTAACACTGGCTCCGGCCTCAGAGATCATCATACTATCATAGACTATCTTTGATTTCCAGTTTCCCACTGATCCTTGTGTTTTAATTCCCACTGATCAAGAGAAGTGTACCTAGTGTCCTAGTGTAGTACTCTTATTCATTTGAGAAAGCAGGGCATGCATCAATTATGAATGACTAAACTAACTTTGTTTTGTTAGTCAAGGTCATAGCTGTATAAGAGATAGACAATGTTTTACATTTAATGTTTGTACATTTACTGTACTTGCATTTCCCTATATCTGTAATCTTGGGCTATGCCCAACCCCTTTTTCAGTAATGAAAATTTTAATTTCTCAAAAAAAAAACTTCGTTTGCATTTCTCTGGAATTCATAACATCTTCCTTTCTCTATAACTCATTTAGACATTTACTATTAGAAGACATAGAGTAGATCATGTGGGAGCCTTCTCATCACAAGCCCTGTTGAGTCTACTAGGGCTTATATAGAAACCTTACTGTCATTCATGTGGGATCAGAAATGTCAAGCTTTGGAGAGTGGAAAAAATACCTGAATTTCATCAATAACAGCACATTCACATTCAGCGGTAACATCAGCCATTTCAACTGTTACTGACTTGTGCTTGGCACCTTCAACTTCATTTATTTCTTGTCCTGTAATCAGGTCACATGGAACATTTGCCTTATTCATTCTTTTTGCCACTTCCCATGCCAGAAGTCTCAAAGGTCCACAATACATTCCTGCAATGTTAACAAATTCAGATGCAAGATATACTCATTGCTTCATTAACTTAAAATGCTGAATCTAGTTTGCTTATCAGATATGGCAATGAAATTCAATGTAAACATGTGACTTGTAATAGAAATTATAGAATTGTAGAAGTCAGGAGAGCTCTATCAAGGCAGACCTGAGGATGCTGTTTCTAATTGCTTCAATGCATTGTGTGTTTTTCCGCTATTGGTTGGCCCCACATGCAAAAATATGTTACGTTTTTTTCTTCGAGCATTTGGATACCACATATGAGGCATTCTGCAGTGAAAATGATTACAATAAAATTATACATTTATTGTTTCTGTAAACAGAGCAAGTATCAATTAGTCCATTTGAAGAAATCGTAACATTTTATCGCTGTAGAAGAAGTTGCCAAATCCCTATTGTGACGTACAAGGTGATTAAATCTCTCCTACAAATTTAAAAACTTGATTAAAATTTTAGCAACCATTATATATAACAATCTCTATTGACATGGTGAAAGTTATAAGATTGTAATCTAGAATTTTATAAATGAATTAAAAGTAGGGATTGGCACATTTTATGCTACCATGTGAAATCGTCCCAATTTATTTTGTCCTCACCACTAATAATTTTTTATGCACCTTTTCTATTGACATGGTAAAAATTATAAGATTTCAATCTAGAATTATATAACCGAATTAAAAGTGGCGCTTAGCACATTTTATGCTTCCAAGTGAAATCATCCCAATTGATTTTGTCATCGTCACTGATAATTTTTTACGCACTTTTTCAGTAGCGTATGCATATGAATGTTTAATGGGTTTAAATATCTGGGTATTCTCGACCTTCAATAAAGGAAATGTTGATTGTTGAATAATGAATATGTTCCTTCTAGGCAATTGGAACTAAGAAAGATGTGAATGACACACATGAAAAAGATGAGAAGCAGAAAGAAGCACAGGCAAAAAAGAGTAAAAACTGATAATTCTAAATTCATGATAAACTTGAATACTTGATTTCAATATAGAATATATGTTCTGACGTTCTTTGAATTGGACGTGTACGACGTGTTTTTTATTTAAGATAACAATAAATCGATAATGCCACCATAAAGGTCAGTGACTTAGTGGAATTGGGTATGTTCAGCTAAAATATTTTCTCTGGTCATGTGACATTGAATATAGAGAAAAAAGAAAGCTAAATTGACTCAGGATGGGTGGGGGGGATAAAACTAGAATGAATGCATAATGTTTTATGCAATTCAACGATAAGTACACACTAAATTCTCGAATATTAAGCGTGCATTGTATATTTGTATTTTCTTACGTGAGATCTGTCAAATCAATCCGACGTTTGACAAAATTGCTAAAACACCTTGAACAACGCCAGACATTTTCAATGCGATGACTATTTCGATCCATGAAACCTAGAATACACACACACACATATTTATCCCCCTGAATGGCTAAAGATATACAAAGAATGTGAAGAAAAAGAAACAAAGGATCCCTTGTTGAGTGAATACGGAACCTGTTGTTAGAAAATGACGAAAGTAGACGAAGGAATGCGATCTCCTTCGGAGAACTGCATAAGCCATCCCGTTGATCTGATTGGTGGGTGACGAACAAACAAGCACTCCACAGAAAGTGAACTAGATTAGGTTTGGTTTACTCAACAGCCGAGACTGTCTTAATCACCGAACTAGGTGTCTAACTAAGTAGCCAAGTAGGTGTAAGAACATGGTTTGGGTTTCAAATCTTGAGATCCGACTCGATCTTTCAATGGATCAAGGCCTCAATCTAACTTTTAGATGAACCAACCTGATCCGGATTTGGGACCCAATATAAATATTAAAAAATATCTGATATTATAATTGGGCCGGGCCGTAGTATCTATTAAAAATTTTGAAGGTCATGTTCGAAATTTGTATATTTTCATTATAATTTGATCTGTAATATATTATGTGATATATCATAAATATTTTTATATTACATTATGACAAATTAACGAAAAAAAAATTAATAACAAATACATTATAGTACGAAATTAACGAAAACAGTGCATGCACGGACCAGTGCTCTATGCCTCCATAATTATCTAAAGAAAGTGGGTCGAACCATAACCCGACAGCAAGAGGACGAAGAACACGGGTAGACTCAACCTGTTAAGGCTTCCACCTGAGAAATCAGTTTGTGGTGTTACCTTCGATCCATTTCCTGCAGTCGGAGAGACGGACATCGACGGCTGAGAAGGAGGAGGAACCGTAGTACTGCTCACCGGAGGAATTGCCGAGCCAGAACTTACAGCTGTTGTAATATATTCGTATATATTAATTTATTATTTTGCACAAGTTATCCTCAAAGTTTCTCAATTCTTACATGCATTAACTATTTAACTTACTGTTGCATTGACTGATCTCAGAAGTTTGGATATTGCATGCTCCGGGAAGAGCAGTGGCTTGAGTCTGGTTGATGACTATGTTTCCGAGAATCGGCATAGCTGTTGCTCCACTGTTGAAGACACTGCAGAGGCAATTCATATCTGTCTTGACCACAGTCGATAGCTGCGAGCAGCATTGAGACGACGGCGAAGATGGAGATGAAGAGTTGGCGGAGAGATAACTCAAACAAGGCAAAAGGCTGAGAAGCGACTGTGTACAACTGCTATTAGATGACTGGGCCGAAGCTCCAGGCACCACAAGCAGTAGTCCAACCGCTGCTACGGCCATCAACGACACGACTAGCGGAGATGATGTTCTTGAAGAAGCCATCGATCGAAGAGTTATACGTGGACTTGTGGTTGAGATTAATTAAGATATTTATAGCAGTTTATAAACCCTAAGTTAACCTTTTAATTAATTGTACGTGTGAAAGAAAGCAGTAGAATGTTAGTTGACCAACTCTTTCCTACCATGTAAGCATGTAACTATGTATGTAACGAATCTTTTTTTTTGCTTAGCAATGAAGAAGTTTAAGTCTTTATTGTCGTGTACTTCCATCTTGGTCGGATTTTATGCATGTCACGTCAAGTTCAGCCGTAGTAGTTCAACTAATCTTGTCTAATTCATTGACTTCATATAATCTTTTTGATTTCATGAAGATTAATTAAAACCCTAACATGCATTTTGGAAGATAAAAATTATCATATCATTCAAATCAAGGTTTTAGACTTCTAAATTTTCTTATAACTAAACCAATCAAAGATAAAATTAGATAATAAAAAAAAAAAATCATAAAAAGAAGTTAAAATTAGGGTTTCTAAAAATCTAATTAAGGACTTCATAAATCACAATTAAGGTCGCATTAATGAAAAAGACGTACGTGCATGCATTAATAGACACAGTTGGTGAACCATCCGGCCCCTTTAATTACTTTTCACTTTTTATTCTTCCTCTTGAGTTCTGCTTACATATTAACATAAGCTGGGTAGATCTGCATTCCGAATTGATTTTAGATGAATTGGGATCGATATATAGGTCACAGAGACGACGACACCCATGTTGATGCGGAGGAATGTATCGCAGGTGAGTGTGATTTTACTCTTAATCATCTTTGTATCATCATCATCCATTCTAGTGTTACCTTCTATGGCCCAAATCGTCACGGGTTGCACCATGGCTGCCATTACAAACTTCACTCCATGCATGAACTATCTAACTGGGAGCACCAATGGTAGCGTTGGTGCATCGCCAACAACCGAATGTTGCGAGTCCTTTGCCTCTTTGGTTAAAGACGCCGACGAATGTGGTTGCCTTATACTCACCGGAAATGTTCCGTTCCTCCCATTGTTCTCTTTCAATCGGATCCTCGCCATCTCTCTACCTCGCAGGTGCAATTTGACCTCAATTCCCATATTCCAGTGCAAAGGTACGTACGTAATTCAGTGGTAGAATCAGGATTTACATGCATGCATCTTATGATTATATTAAAACAGGCTCAGCAACTCCCATTGGTTTTGGTCAACCATCTCTTTCTCCATTGCCTTCTACAACTCCTTCAGTGTTGCCACCATTCATAAATACTCCGTCGACGATGCAAGGGCGCACCAAGCCAATTTTGACACCAAGTTATGGAGTGAATCTCTCGGAGTATTTCAATCTATCTCTGGTGTATGGGACAATATTTATATATATGGTGATAATAATTAACTTAAACTGATATCAATTTCAGTATTTTTACTGTAAATTTGAGAGTGGATCGATCGTAATCCTTTGAAAAAACATGTTTTTATTGAAAAAAACTAAATCCATGGATCTTGTTTTTAGCATTAATGTTTATAAATTACTGATAATTTAATTTAAATTAAAAGTCAAAATTGTTACGATTTCAATTACGATTTCCATGGTATCTTTATATTAATATTTTAGTAATTAATCACTAATTACGTAGATTTTGCCAACAAACACACACCTACCCGATACCATATCCACCTAATCCGCGCCTAATCTGTTATCTTGTCAATAATTTCTAAATCAGGCAAGCATGGTTAACCTCGATCATTTCCAAATGAATTAATATATAGATGTATCAATTGAAAATAGAAGACAGTTCATATTAACCATCAAACAAACCTAATTTACCTAACTCCTGTCATGAATGAGTCCTGCACTCTTGCGTACTTAGCTGTTATCATGTTGAAGACAACCAACTCTTTTTTGAGCGAATAATTTACATTGATTTCCAGAATCTAACTAGCTATAAATCGACCAGTAAGTTGTCTTTTCTTCATATCCAAGAGATCATCAACAGTCGAGTGTTGTGTGTTCAGTGTTATATATTGTGACAGAAATGGCAGTGGCGGCAGTGATGGTTGTTGTAATGATGTCGGCAATGATGATGGGTCAGTCCTTGGCAGCTACTGCCGGGTGCACTTCGTCGATGATATCTCTCATGCCTTGTCTGAGTTACAGCTCCACTTCAGCCAAGGACTCCAGCCCATCTACCAAATGCTGCTCTGCTCTAGAATCCGTTGTTAAAACCAATCCACGATGTCTGTGCGATTTAATAAGCGGAGACCCATTGCCACTTGGTATCACCGTCAACAAGACTAGAGCTGTGGGGTTGCCGGAACGCTGCAACGTGGAGACTCCTCCGGCTAGTAAATGCGGTGGTAAGTGTCCAGTGGTCTTGTATTTCTATGATGATCTTAATTAATAATTAAACCTTGATTATTGTAATCTGCAGAAGTGGCTGCCGAGGTGCTTGCGCCACCACCTGCACGATCTGAACCTAAAACTTCCCAAGCACCTCCACCGGCAGAGAAGACAAGCCAGGTACCAGCCCAAAAAACGACTCCTGATGAGAAATCTATTGTACCAACAACCTCACCTGTCCCCAAAGAATCAAAGACTAGCCAAACGATAACAGGAGGAGGAAGCACTGCCTCATTAAGCTCCAGCGCTCTTTTCCTTTCAGTTGTAACCATTACCACTGTATTCTTCGTATGATCAGCCCAGCTACTTCCCTATCAATTGAATTCGTTTGTTAATTTCTAAGATCTCTAATTAATTTCTGGTCTCTGTTTATTTTCCTTAGTTAAGCCATATATAAACATGATTTGATGCTCTTTGATCAATAATAAAATCCAATAATCCTCTATTTTTATTCATAGTATTGTTGTATGGTATTTTAAGAAATCTTAAATATAAACATCCTCTATATATTTGCAAAAAAAATATATAAGCATCCCCATTAGTTACAGGTTTACAACATAAACTAAAATATACGCTGCAGATTTACAGCATAAACTAAAACATACACTGCAGATTTACAGCATAATCCTTGTATTTCGGTTTTCTGATAGATGAATGAGATACTGTTGTCATCTGAAAGACTGAAAGTCTGAAATAATAGATTGATAATTCAATACCAATTACCAAACAAAAATTATTTAACAATGATAATTTAAAAAAAATGAGCAAAATAACTAATAAATAGGGAAATCACAGTTTACAAGATTGGCCCAAGATATTAGTCCACCAATTAAATCCTTGGCAGTGGAATAACCATTTTGATGAAGAATCTGAACAGCTATCTGAGAATCATTTCCTCTCCTGCATATCACATAAAGAGAATCTGTTTCTTTGCATTGTCCTATTTCTTTCAAAGCTGAATCAATTGTGAATAACTCTTTCTCAATATTTGGGAGAGGAATGTTAATGGAATTGGGGAGCGATGCTATTTGGAAGTGGTGTGCAGGGCGAACATCCAACAATACATGTGGTTTGCCATTGTTAAGTAGCTCTTCGTACTCATTACTGCTACCTCTGGCTTCCTTAGAAAGCAACATCAGGTTTTCGCAAGACTGAATAATGGACATACACAGAAGAGTAAACATAATAATTTAATTATACTAAAAAAAGGTTTCCAAGTGCTGAAGAAAAATCCCAGCATGTTCAGACTGACCTTTGATTGTTGATTTTTTATCTACTCTAAAAACAGCACACAATCACCAAATGTGACTTGTAACAAGAAAAAACTATATTTAAATTTTTTTAAACAAGAAAATCATAAGTTCTGAGAAAGGAATATACCAGGTCAAAGATTGGTGTTTCCGTAAAATTCTCATAATCAAAGCTTCTAAATAGTTTTTTTGTGAATATTGGATTTTCTCCACAGGCATCGCAATTCAAAGAGCGCTCTCTGATCTTCACCTAGCATTAAAAAAGAAAGACTTACGAAGCCGAGACAACTTACGAAGTTATTTATCAAAAAGAAAGACAAGACAGAAAAAAAAGTAATCTTACTGTCCGAATCCGAGCTGACAAGGCATCGAAAAGAAGCATTCTTCCAGAGAGAGAAACGCCGACAGAACTGGCAAGCTTTATAGCTTCAAGTGCTTGAAGGCAACCAATGATCCCAGGAACTGAAATGAAAAAGAAAATTATTGAAATTGACATAAAATATGTCATCCGCCACTTGTACAGTTGTGCTGGTAAAGAGTAAAGACCTTGTGTAATAAATAAAAAGTCGGGGCACATGAATACCAAAATTTTAAAAAAGACATGAAAGTAATGAATGATCAGATGAGCCCCCAAAAAGGAGTGCAATAAAAATATAAAAATGAAATTGTGAAATAGTAAAAATAGAAAAGTTCAGGAAGACAATTTTACCTGATATTCCAAGAAATGTAATGTTTCACTGCTTATTAAAGAGGAAAATAACATACCTACCCCAAGGACTCCACTGTCTGAACATCTTTGGCATGCACTTGTAGGAGGCGGTGTGGGGAAAAGGCACCGATAGCATGGGCCTCCATTATAATGGTAAATGGTAAGCTACAACAAATGATGTGGTTGAACAATTATTGTACCAATCAATGTTAAAAAATACAGATTATGCAATCTTTACCGATAAATCAGTATGCAGCAACATTATGCAATTTTTTTTTTTGAAGCAATTAAATTTCATTAGAATAAGGCTAATGCCAAGTTTACAAAAAATAGAGAATAGAAATAGAAATAGAAGTAAAAAGAAATGAGCAAAAAGCTCATTGACTCTCTCCCAAAAGCTCATTTGCCTCAGGAGGTTGGTCTCCCATACTTTCATCATAGATGTCTCCAAAGGGTGACAACAACTCTTCTTGTAATACAATGAATCAAAGGAAAGACTGATGTCTTTAATGACCTCCTTAAGGACTATCTCAGGAGGCCTACTAATGTGTTATCTATACCTTTTATTTCTTTCTGTCCATATATGTCATGACAAACACCCAATAGCATTCCGTATTATAGCATTATGCAATAATGAAACAATGTGGTTGCGCCAATATGGATGACTTTTATTTTATTTTTAAAAATAAGGTAAAACATATTAGTACATATAATAATATTTAAACAATTAAATTTCATTACACTGAATCTCCGATGTTTATGTCAGCTTTGACATGAAGATCTTCAAGAAGCAAAACAAAGTACCTATCAAGACAAATCTATAACCTTATGGGAGTTTGAAACCTTAAAATACCTAGCCGTGCCAAATTAAGAAGCTGCAAGACTGAATCATTGAATAAGGATACGACGATGAGGTTTACAATTTACCCATCTCTCTCATATCAATGTATTTTGAAATCTAACCCATTCTCAAACAAAACTTCAATACATCGGAATTACATAAATCACTAGGTCATAGAAATTAGATGGATAAAGGGTCAAATATATAGGAAGCTCTGATGTTGGAAGTTATTCGGACTTGAGTCAATTATAATAATTATAATAGCCAATGGTTACATACTTGTATTACCATTGAGTATAACAAATAATCAAAATACACTGGCTGGAATTTTATTCCAGCCATTGAGTTATTCAACTACACTATTAGACATGGAATAAAGACAAGAAAAAATGCAGCCTTTTTGGCCAACTTTTTCTAGATGAAGTAAGCTAGGTCGCACTATAAGACCTTGCCTTCTTAGCCACGTATGCAGTATGTGGATGCATCATGAGAAACCGATGAAATGTTAGATCATAAAATTGAGTAATTACTGAAAATAAGCAAAACCTGTCCCTCCAGTCCAAGTGCAGCACCTGACACGAGAGGCTGCAAAATTGGTAAAAAAATACATAAATAACATCTTTGTGAGAATTGAGATCTAATAAGTAATCATTCAATTCCGAAAAATGTAATAACTATATGGGTATATTATGGAAGAAATTCAACTGTATACGATTTTTTAGTGATTTTTTCACTGAAGATTATATAATGTACCCTACTGGTCTCTAAGAATTCTATATCCATATTATGATATCAATGTTCCAAACAATTGATTATTAAAACTTCCAGAAAAATCATTTCTAAAACTTGCAAAGAAAAAATATTCCAAATAATTTCTAAGAAGCAGTATTTTTATGATATAACCCTGAATTGTACCTTATTTAACAATACACAACCATCATTGATCATGTAACGAGTTGGAATATTGTCAGTTGCATCAACGACGACATCATATCTTTAAGAAAAATAGGTATGGAAATAAGATTGTAAATAAAATTTGTAAAATGACCCACAAGATCGCTATAAGTTCCCATATTTTAGAAAGGAAAAAAAATTAAAAAATACTTTGAAATAATATCCAGAGCATTGACAGCCAGCAAAGCTCCTTTGTGCTCAATAACATCAATAGTAGAGTTAATCCTGGGACAACATAAATAAAATTTAAATCAATAAAAATCTACACAGATATATTTTCAAATTTATCTGAAAAATATAAAAAAAATTTACATACGCTCGACAGGCAGCAGCTGCTGATTCTACTTTGTGTTTCCCTATAAATGCTTCAGTGTGTATAATCTAAAATAGTAAAATGACACGTTCATACAAGACATCATTAACCATATTTCCAAATTCAAGAAGAATGAAGGTTGATTATTGCATATACATTTCATAGAAGTGTATTCAAGTAATTCCAGAGAGAATTGCAAAATGATTTGTCCACTTATCTAACAAATCAAACTGATGGTAGACAATCATCCTTGGATACTGATTGGTGATGTCAATGAAATAAGATCAGAAAAAGAAAGAAAAGGTGTAGGCACGTACAGTCACGGACTCACGGTTGACCATCGGAATTCATCAAAGCCACATGCGATGTAGAACTACTGGAGATACCCTCAGTGGGTGGAGATTTACCCTAATCCAACAACTCTGTCGGAAATAGCTTTATGCTTTCAACTTCCAAAACTGGATCCACAATTGGCCACAAGTCTGATTTGAATTTTACCGTGGAACATCAAGTGATAATGCAGCTATGAAGATTGGCTTATCAGTTACTAACACAAGTGGTCCCAAGCTACTACTCTTACCGTTGGATTTGTGACAAAGATCATGAGGCTGGCTTGTTATAACTTCATGTGTGAAGGTCGCAAGTCTATTCCATAGAATCATCCTTTCAAAATCCGAAAGAAAAATAGGTGTTAGGGACTTTAGCTGACTTCCAAAGCTACGCCTATCAGAAGAGAAGCTAAATTCTGGACCATAGAAGTATCCAACTTGTCAATCTGGTTTAATGGTAGATAATATACAAAGGAATGCATTATCTGAAATTCAGATTTCCCAATCCAAGGACTTTGCTGTCTGAAAGAAGTTAGTTTCTTATGAAACCATTGGGAATCTAATGGATTGTGGTCCTAATTACAATTGGACCGAATAACAGTGCTGGATCTTCCACAGAGATATCATGGGAGAGATGACAATTATAGGTGAAAAGGATGTTCTTGCTTCTGGCATCTGGTCAAGAATGCCAACAAAATTTTCTTTCTGACGGCATCTAGGATAGGGATTGATTGCAGAAACACTTAGGGATAGAAGACATAGGAATCCCATTGCTAAGGGTATATTGTCACACATGTCATTTAAATTTTCCATGATGTTATGGAGAATTTAATGGAAACGTCTCAATACCTTTCAAAGACTGAGAGAATGGAGGATGCAAACCCAAACAGCCTGGCAGCCTGACTTCTATGCAACACTCAGGAAGAAGAATCCAGAGGCCATCTCTTTTTCAACTGTCGATATTCCAAAACTGCCCTGCTAGCTTTAGCAGAAACCCTAAAAATCTCCTTCTGGGAAAGTAGCAAACATACTCATCCCCACACAAACATGGGTTGATATTAGGATGGGATACCTCATTGAAACCTGCCAGAAATTTACTCACAAATCCCCACCTTGGGCCTACTTTAGAAATCCCTTGGATGCATTATTTAGCACCTCTGGTCCTAACGGAACAGAAGGCTCAAGTAGCACACCTTGAGACCCTTAAAAATTCTCACCATGACTCACTCGGGACATTAGCCTCTCCTTTAAATCTGATGATTTTAGGAAGACCTGTTGTTCCTAGTTGGAGATAGATACTATGCAAGTTTGGGAGACCAACCTGCCGAGGCTACTCAAGTAACTCAATTTGTTATTGAATTACTAGTTGTAATGCACTAATGCTATAAGACCTCCCTATCTTCTATTTTTCCTATCTCCGAATATAACTCAGGGACTGCCCTTCATTTTATAATGAAAAACATTAATTCTACTAAAAAAAAGATAGGGATTGATCAATGCATTTAAGAAGCTACAACGATAGGGTGCCAATGCCCCTCCAAAAGTATCTTCTCTGTAATAATGAAGAGGAGACAATAGATCGTCTCTTCTTCAATTGTAGCACTAAAGGAAACAACTGGGAAATGATTACAGGAAATGGAGTAATGATTAACTCTAAAGAAGCTCTAATTTGCCAAGGTCAGCCACTAATATGCATCAGAAGGGAAAATATTACAGGGAATTCAGGAATCATTGAAGGATTCACTAAAGCATTGAACTGCTTAATTTTGGGTTGTATGGTTTGGCATATTTGGAATGAACATAATAGATGTTTCAAATAACACCAACCAGACTTGGTAGGAGAAGAGATCAAAAAGGATGTTAACATTTACTTTTCTGCTGGCTCCTTCAAAAAATCCAATCGTTTGCCAATTGAGATTAATGCCATCGCTGTGTGGGAGTCTAAATCATTGGGTTTCAGACAATCGATCAATTGAGATTGAAGGAAAAGATTATACCATAACCTTATTGTTACTTAAGAGTTAAGGCTATTGCCTTTTCGTGTCTGATGAAATTTTAACTTTATCAAAAAGAATGTGTGTATTCATTTTCTTTTGGCATTCAGTCCCTGGTACAAAGCCATGACATTATGAAGTAAACCTCAATGTAAAGTTGTCAAACAAGTGGTGTTTTCATTGTATAAATTTAATTTTCTGGTGTTTTCAAGAATAATCTTTCATATTATTTTCATTGTTGCATTGATATATGAGAAACATGCAATCTAAAATAGATAATAAAAAAACTATAATCAAATATTTTTTAATCAGATGAGAGAAAAATTGGCATGCAACAAAAAAGAAATATCATTAGCATGAAAAATAGTTAGGAACAATGGGTAACATTTGATTGAAAGTATACCTGTCTCTGCAAATTATTAAGCTCAACGATATCATTGTCGACAATTCCTAAGCGACCTGAAATGAACAATAAATGGAAACATTACAGAAATATAAATAGAGTATACAGTGTATGCAGAATTGTAGATTATAAGATTGTTTAGACTTTAGGCTTATAGTTTCGACTTTCGATACTTATTATTTGCAAGCGAAAGTTAAGGGGAAAAGTGATGATATTACTATTATTTATTTTATTTTTATTTTTTGAAAGCAATACTATTATTTATTACCAACACCGCAAGCTGCAAGATACAGTGCAACAGGTGATCCCAAACCTCCCGCTCCAACAACCAAAATCGAGGAATTTAAGAGATTAGCCTGGCCTATATAAAATGATAAAGGTGATTAGTTCAAAGGATTTTTTGTAGTTGGTAACAAGAAAAGAAGAAAAATATACCTTGAATGCCAAAATCAGGGAGCAAGAGATGGCGACTGTAACGGTAAATCAACTCCTTACTCAACCCATGATCCCCATATGGTGGTGATGATGTCGTTTTCCATCCAGATAAATTCTTATCATCGAGTTGTTTCTGTTGTCCGTTTTGGTTGAGTTGGGACTGGAGTGAAATTATACGGCTCTCAATCCTTAACTTTTCCACCTGCAACTTATTAATCTCTTCTTCTATGGCACGTCGCTCCATCTCCTATACAGCTCTTCCAGTTGGTACTATGAAGAGGAAACCGAAGAAAATACAGCGCGGGCAGTAGCCCACCCTAATTACACAGCAAGCGATTCAAGCAACTCCAAGTTAGTTTAATGTTTAGGGTTTCTAGAGAAATTATCCAATAATGGTATTTTTATAGTTTACTCATGATTTAAAGAAGTTATTGCAATTATTCCAATAATGATATGAATTATAAATAATGTACTCGAAAATAACAGATCAAGTGATCATCATTCATCAGCTAGTCTTAATCTTTTATTAATAGGATTTAGTTTGTAATGACAATTATCTTTTTTCTATTTGATTTCACAATTGACGATAAAAGATCTTACGCTTGTCAAATCGTCGAGTTCTGAAAAAATTACTTAGTTCAAGCATTTCCTTCTCAAACTGTCTTTCTTTTTCGTTAGCAAAAAACTCTTCAAATGATCAGTAATGAGTAAAACATTTTCTGAATTTTTAAGATCATAGTTGATGCAAAATCAAACCGCAGATACATATACGACCTCAAAACAACCGATGAGGTTTAGTCTCATTTGAAATTTATCCTTAGTTATTTATACAAGTTTAGACCCAAAATTGACCCATATCCATTCTAATCTCAAGGAAAGTTGGAACAGAGAGAATCGGACAACTTCAATAAAAATAAAAATACCCTTGTGACAGCATCGACGCCGTTCTTTTCCACACATCTCAACATCGATGGCGCCAATTCTCCAAACAAAACCACAAAGCAAGTTTTCTTCATCGAAAGAAACACGGCAACATGTTAAGAATCAAGACTCAGCCAAAGTCTTTCCTATACCACCAAGCGATATTCCAAAATTCCAATACCATATATTCAGACCATCGAGTTAATTCCTACTGGGTTTGGTGAAAGACAGTAAGAGTCTCATCTCTCAGTCTCAAACCTCAGACATCATGTTTTTTGTTTTTAAATAGTAAATAATTAAACCTTTGTTGGTTTATGATTTCATTTACAAGTTATAACTTATAAGACAATAAAAAACGAAGATTAAATTAACTTGTCAAATGTAAATTATGCATGAAAAATATAAAATTTATTGGTTAATGCTATTCTATTATCTATATTTTTATTTCTTTTAGAATAAAATACAATAGCTTTCAAAAATAAAAATAAAATAGAATAAATATTAAATACACTTATTATTTATTAAGTTATTATACAGTTATATTACACTACAAAAATATTTTTAATTAACTAATTATTTAATATTTAATATTTATGCAATAACGATCTCCAATTCCCCTTCCCGGTTCCATCGATCATTCACTATTGCAGTCCATCCCACTCGCTTGGTCAAAAAGAGTGAGGTAACGTCAAACAAAGGGAGGAACGACGACGAGGAAGGCGGAGGACGACGAACGGAGAATCGGAGCAGATCGAAATAAAGAAGTTTTGGATTGTTGAAATCGGAAATCTTCTTCTTGCTATGCACTCGAAAGAGGAAACACAATCGATCGATCGGAAAGATGAAGCACATTCTTAAGAAATTTCACTTCGGAGGCGGCGGTGGAGGAAATCATGAATCGTCGGCGTCGGCGTCGTCAGGAAGATCCAACGAATTGTTAGCTACCGCTGCTCCTTCTGGTTCTTCCTCTTCTCCCCTCACTTCTCCTTCTTTTTCATCATCGGCTCCAACCCTAACATCAGCTCCAAACACCGTATCGTCTATGTTGGATCCATCTTCTTCGACGATCGGTCTACCCTCTTCAGTATCGACGCTGCCAACATCTGCGGCGGACTCTGATGCAGTTTCTTCTGCAATTAGGGCGCAGATGGTTGCGGCAGATTATTTTTCATCGGAAGAGGAGTTCCAAGTGCAGCTTGCTATGGCTATCAGTGCGTCCGATTCAGAGTTGTTGGAGGATCCGCATAATCATCAGATCCGCGCTGCCACGCTCTTGAGCCTTGGAAAGCACCATCACGATCGCTCTAGAAAGGCTGTCGATACCACTGCAGGATCATTGTCCCGTAGATATTGGGTGAGTGATCTACTCCTTCTACGCCTCTGCCTTTTCTTCTTCGTGTTTTTTGGAATCTGGACGAGGTATGCCTATTGGTTTCTTTTGTTTGAAATTGCATCGTTTTTCTCTTCCTTGTTTGAATAAATAGGAATTTTGTGATGTACGGGTGGTGATAATCCGTTGGCAAAAAAAGGTGGTGATAATTGAGCTTCTAAAAACTCCAAGAACCCACAAATAATGACATAACATGTTGTCCGATTTTTGCTTTCAAATAAAATATTGTCTGGTTTTTATTTTAGTTTTTAGGGTGTTAGTAATTTTCTATCTTCGAGAACGTATGAGATTCCTAGATCAGAATTTATTTATTGATTTACATAGAAATTGTCACCATTGTCCCTGTAATGATGCTTTCACTTCCCTTTAATGATTCCATATTAATTCTATGCAATCTTGCTCACTTGAGTGTTCAGGACTACAATGTGCTTGATTACGATGAAAAGATTTTGGATGGGTTTTATGACATATTTGTACTGTCTGCTGATTCTGCGGGCCATGGGAAAATGCCATCTCTTTCGGATCTCCAAGCGAATACCAGGGATCATGGATTTGAAGTTATTTTAGTCAATCGACCAATCGACCGTTCCCTGCAAGAATTAGAACAGGTTGCAGAATGTATTGCATTGGACTGTCAGCATGCTGAAATTAGTGTTTTGGTCCAAAAGATAGCCGATGTTGTTACTGAGCACATGGGTGGGCCTGTTAGGGATGCTAATGACCTGCTAGCTAGATGGATGGAAAAAAGTACTACTCTGCGCACTTCCCTGCAGACAAGCTTACTACCTATTGGTGGTGTAAATATTGGCCTCTCACGTCATCGTGCCCTTCTTTTCAAGGTTAATCTGCATCTGATTATTAATTTATTTGAATTTTCTCTAGACTCGTTTGCTCTTTCCCATGTTTATGTATAAATATTTTATAGATGTTTTTTGGATAGTCATATTTGCTGTTCCTTTTTTATTATAGTGTTCCTTTTTTTGTATCATTGCTATTACCCTGGTTTGTTTATACGGTTACATGTTCCATCAAGACTGTTTTCCACTTAAAGGCTTCACAATCTACCAATAATTGTGTAAAGTTTGATGACAAATTTACAATCATAAGTTTTCTTTTAGGCACATTCTTAACCATTTCCTAGGTTGTTGTTGTTAACCATATTGACCATAGTGGCTAATGTTAATAATATAAGAAAACAATTTGCATAGATGGAAAATGTGATCTTTTATCTGTGAGGGTCGAGTCGAGAATAGATATTGTTATTGATCCATAAGAAACTTATAATTTGGTAAATAATAGTTCGGTATTATGATCGACTATTGACAAAAATATTACGAATTTATATGCGAAAAAAGACTCTTTTTAAAATTTAAGTCATTGCCGTGACTACTAACCAGTCAGGTAAGCTTTGATGCGATTTTGAATCTTTCTTTTAAAAATATTAATGGTTATATAATTCCTGTCTAAAATCAGGTTTTAGCTGACAAAGTTGGTATTCCATGCAAACTTGTTAAGGGAAGCCACTACACTGGTATTGATGATGATGCTGTCAATATAATAAGGGTGGGCAGTGACAGGTAACACATGCAGTTATGTTTTAATTGATTGACACTTGATGTTATGTCCCTTTTTTGTTTTATTCATATATATCTGGATACAATATTACATTTTCATTGATTTTCATAAGGGTTTACACTTTACAAAATGTATTTTTACGTTTCATAAATGTGATCTTTTTGGTTTTAACTGAATACAATAATAAATTATTTGAACTCCATATTTTGAGTTTTGTTAGAACGGAATGTACCTACCTAATTTTTCAATATTGTTTATTGATTAAATCAATGATTTAACAATTAAGAAATTATCACACAGTTTTGACCCAAGATTTCTAATAGGTGACTGATATATTTGTTCATTCAAATGTGATGATTAATCCTTTCATTTATTTGTCATTGGCAACGGAGCATTGGAGTGACATTTATATGGAATTTATGAAACTAGGTAGACATAAGTAAATGTTTTGTACTTTTGTTTTGCCATGAAAAAACTAAGAAAATGCATGCTTGTAACTGAAGCTTGCATGCAAGCAGAAAATCTTGAATGATTGAAAAGTGAATTGAAGATCAGAAATTCAAAATTTTCAAATCAATTCATTTTATTTCTTTGAAGAAATCCTCAAGACCAAATAAAGAGGATATGATAGATATCTTTTATCATTGGAATTTGAGGTTTCCCATGAAAAGACAATGGTGTAAGATGTAAGATAGTAAATATAGTTGACGATTTGATGGTTGTTACAGGGTGACAAGGTAAGTCAGAGTGACTATTGTCCTTAAGATCCTTTTTAATTCCTTCAATCCCCTTGTTCCTCAAATCATTGTTACATTATTTATAGTTTCCTAGACAAATCTGTATCATCAGGTTGTTATGATAAGTTAACAACCTTGCTTAATTTTTGCTGATTGGTGTAGTAATTGGTTACCAGATAATGGATGTCATAGCTTATGACTATCCTATTGGCAAAACAAGGGTTCAACAATAGTTTATTAAATTTCATCATATGATTGGGAGATTCGCTGAGAATGCTGCGAAAATGTTCTTGTTTAAGAAGGCTTCCAGAATTTATACAAATTACAGCATTAATACATATGGATATTTCTTGAAGTTAATGTTTAAGATAACCAATAACTGTTGCATTTATGTTTCTATGAAACTGTGCTATTCTTTGCTTAATGAGATATTTCATTTTTCTTTGATATGTTGTATTTTCCTGTTAACATTGATACTTTTGACATTGCTCTTAAATTTGATCTTAAATATTTTTGAATATTTAATTTTTTTTCATCCTTCAGTCACATGGAAATAATTTTGTTTCTGAAATAAGGATTTTTGTGATAGTTTCTGAAAATAGCATTCATTGTAATCATACTCACTAGGTTTTTTGCTTTAAAAATTGAAACTATTTTGAACCATAATGTTGTTTACTTGTTTTTCATTTTTAATATTATAAGTTTATAACATAACCTTCTACTGTACTTATTATTATCTACACTATATGATTGTCAGGGAATTCTTGGTTGATCTGATGGCTGCCCCAGGAATACTTATTCCAGCAGATGTTTTAAACACAAAGGATTCCTCTAAATCTTCTTTTAATTCTAGATTGACTGAAAGTTCATCGAGGGTAAAAAGTGATTCTAATTTTGTTAACACCAAGGCATATGCAGGATACTCTAAAGAAAATGAGAAACTTGAAGAAGAAAATGGTGGACATACAGGTAGAATGCCAAGTCTTGAAAAGGCAGGTATTGTATCTTTTTTTCCAAGCTCTGGCAATGGATTGATACCTTCCAGCAGTGGATGCTACTTTGATGAGGATAAAGACCTTTATCCTGACGATCAGCACAACAAATCCTCACCTATCTTTCATTCAAGTTCAATGAGTAAGGATAATCTAGGCATGTTTATAACCAGCGATAATTTGAAGGAAAAACACAACAGTAATATACAGGACAATGTTGATTCCGAAGACCTTTTTGCAGAACTTAACCCATTTCAGGTGACTGGAGTTGGAAAAACATCTTCCCAGTTTAAAATTACTGAAAAAAAGACAAATGGTTTCCAGAGGCGACGAGAAAATGTTTCTTCAGGTCCTGGCAGACCCCCACTTCCATTAGTTTGGAAAAATCGTTCCCCATGCAATGAGTTTCCGAATAATAAACACAAAGATTTCTCTGAAGGAGTTTTTCCTAGGAAAAATACAGAAGGTAATGATCTTACTTCTTTCCCATCTGCATCCTCTACTTCAGCTTCTCCCAGAAAAATCTTCCCTGAAAATTTTAAAACTACCGGTGGACATATTTCTGAATCTTCTTCGATTGTGATGGCTGATGAGACAAGATTGCCTTTAAGGACCAGCCAACATGCCATGCCAATATCTGACCATGAAAATGTTAGATCTGACGATCCATTTGTATCATTACAACCGTATGAAGATAAATGTCAAGTGGTGGATGGTGAGTTTAAAATGGGCTCACAAAATACAAACGTATTGGACCAGAAAGTACATGGAAAATATACCGATAGACATGAAAGAAGAAAGTACGCTCATGATAGGTTTATGGGCACAGATATGGTTTTTAAAGATGGTGATTCTCCAGGTCTAAATCTATTCAGATCTGGTAGGCTTGATCCAATGTTTGATGATGTGGCAGAATTGGAAATTCCATGGGAAGACCTCATAATTGGCGAAAGGATTGGATTAGGTACTTTCAACTTTAGGTTGCAAATTGCAATGTTTGATCAATTAAATTTACACAATCTTTTACCATTCTTTCTTTAAATTCTTTTAATGTCAATATGTGATTTTTCATTCTGATCTATTATGGTGGCAATTATTTTCTTGATTGAAAATGTAATATTAGTTCGTAATAAGAAAAGCCATTAAGAATTTCTATATAGTCTTCACAAATTGAAAATCAAAAAGTCTTAGAAAACTGGTAACTGAAAATTTGGACGTTTAGTTTATGGGTTCATCTATTGATTGGGAGCACACTTAGTACATTCTCAACTTATATAGTTTTTTCATTTTGTGCTCTATTCTTTGGTTTCAATATAATTACTTGATTTTAAAAATTAGAACAAACAAAGAATTTGTCAATTTCATAGTATTAGTAAATATTGGATGTTATTGGTATTTTAGTATACTAGTCTAATAGTTAATTGTAATTAGATTTAGTAAAAGCCTAGAATATTCTAATTGGATTAGACTCAAGTACTCAACAGAAGGTTAGTTATTCTGTTGAGATCTAATCCCTCCTAATTGTATATATATTCATTAATAACATTTTAGGAGGGATCGATCGCTTGATCTGCCCCACCTTCCTAAATTCTAGATCTACTGTGATAACTAATACATAGCAAAATAAATTCAGTTAGCAAGCTTTTTCATGCGCTCCAGCGCATGTAGGCGTTTGCCTTCATGCGCTGGAGCGGGTTAGGCGGGTCTGAGTCGGATCCGACCGGATCCGCCTAACCCAGTAGGTCTGTTTTTTTTAAATTTTTTTTTAATTTAAATATAAGGCCCAACCACCCATTTAAGGCCCATTTAAATGACTTAAGTCGTTTAAATAAGAGGTTGAGGGTTTTAAAAAACCCTAACCTCTTTTCTTTCTTGTTTCTTGCACCTTTCTAACCCTAAATTCATAGAAGTCTTATAATCTATGTATTTACATTTTAAATTTTAGATTAATAGTCTATTACTTTGTATTAGTAATTTCAGGTTTTAAAATTGATGTATATATTTTTTTAAATGTTTCTGAATTTACCCATATTTTTTAGTAAATATATATAAGTTCAGGGTAAATTCTGCAAATTTACCCTATTTTCAGGCGGCCGCCTAAAAAACCTTTAGTTAAAGTAAAAGAATCTTATCATTTCATACATGGTATTTTCTTGTATTTTTTATATTAGTTTTTCTTTTCCTTCAAATGTATCTATTCGATGTCACTAGGTAGCATAGCCAATTAAAAAGTGTCGATGGGTCTATAAACTCATCTCTCTTTTTTATCTATTTTAATGAAAATCTATTTGATCATATTAGATGCTAAACTTCTCTGTATATACTGTTTTTTATAAATAGGTTCATATGGAGAGGTCTATCATGCTGATTGGAATGGTACGGTAAGTTGATTCAATTATATCTTAACACATATTTCTTTATTTAATAGTGTATGTTAATTTCATCTGATTCTTTACAAATTCCTTGCATGATAGGAAGTGGCCGTGAAGAAGTTCTTAGATCAGGATTTCTATGGTGATGCTTTGGATGAATTCCGAAGTGAGGTATGCACTCTTTATGTTACCTTTTGTATTGCTCACTCTCATAATTTGTGAGTGATTTTTTACAAGAACTTCCCCCCATGTTACATTGCTCAGGTACGGATAATGCGAAGGCTACGTCATCCAAATGTTGTTCTTTTTATGGGGGCTGTAACACGACCTCCTAATCTCTCCATCATAACAGAGTTTTTACCAAGGTAGAGTCATTACTCATCGTCTCTACTCTCTCATTTTCTTTGTTCTTGAATGTTCCAATAAACGGACAATGTCACTGAAAGGAAAGAAATTTTAAATGTATGGATCTTTCATTTTGTGTAAATGGAGAATGCTTCCAGCCATTCTTTTTTTATAGAATTATTTTTTTCATTAGAAATGATGAATTGCAAGTGGAGAATGAAAAAGATAATGGTAGGGAGATGAGCCTAAGGTCGTTGACAGTTGACACTTTCCTATATAGCATTACATCTAGTGATTAAATAACTAGGAGTGTTGCCTCAGGAGATTGGTCTCCCACTTGTGAACTCCAACCTTTCTTGAAATCGTGTGATTTGAAAGATAAGCTGATATCCCTAATGAGTGATAATTTCCTTGGTGAGAGTTTCTGGAGGCTTCGATGTGTGCTGCTTGAGTCTTCTGTTCTTTTTAGACCAGACATGCCAATCAAGGCATCCTATTGCATTCCAAAGAAGGCCCTATGGAGGAGAGCGATGTGTGAACTTCTAGCAAGCTTGAGTAAGGTTCCCTAGCCTGATGTCAGGACTGGTCAAGGATGTTTGCTAGTTTCTGGAATGAGTAGTTGAGAGTATCAGCTATAGAGATTAGAGAATAGAGAGTAGAGGACAGGTCTAGTGTATAGTTGAAGAATAGGTGTGCTCTAGTCTCATCCGGTTACAGGTGTTATGCTGTTTCCAACAATCCAACCATTCAGTTTTTTATTAATATTTCTTTTTTTTTAGTATTTTAATTCTGTCATGTTTTTATTTATTAGTAATTCATAATTATCATGTGTGGTTCTGTTCCAAAAACTCACAATATTCAAAAACTTGTTTTGGAGTAATAATTTATGATTCTTTGTAGTTGCTTATTGTTATGACTTATGAGTTACGGCATATGAGTACTTAATAATGTAATTTTATCCTCTAATAATTTCAGAGGAAGCTTGTATCGTCTACTTCATCGTCCCAATTGCCAAATTGATCAGAAACGGCGTATCAAAATGGCTCTTGATGTGGTATACAATTTTATAATAGTTCCTATATTTAATTATTATGGATTGTTTGTTATTGCGAAAAAATTTATGGTTAGGGTTAGCTCAACTGGTCATAGTAACTATTAAAATGTATGGATTGTTCATTGTTTGCATACTTAAACAATTACTCATGTTAAATTTATTTTCTAGGCTAAGGGTATGAATTGCTTGCATACTAGCACACCAACAATTGTTCATCGTGACCTGAAATCACCAAATCTTCTGGTTGACAAGAATTGGAATGTTAAGGTACTTTTTTTGGGTATATCACTTATTAAAAGATAAATAATATTCTGTTGAAATTTTGTTATTGCGATTTGTGAAAGATAAATAAATATACTTTCTACTAAAGAAAAATATATAATTTTTTAGTTCAGAATGCACCAATAATACACTAGGTGTTCTCCCAATACTTTTAAGTGCTGATAAGGCACTAATTGCACTAGATGCATCATATCTTCAAGAAGGTAGTTCTCTAACTGTTTTATACATTCATACCTAAACATATTTCAGAGACTGGGGGATGGATATCCCAGCAGTGTATCTCTTTATGCCTTCTTTGCAACACCCACGATGAATCTAGGAGTCACCTATTCTTTAACTGCACATACTCTAGAGCCATCCTGCTTCCCCTAGCTGAGAGTCTTAACCATTCTGGAAGATCTAAAATATGCCAATCCCCACATCCACAAGCTCTGATATCAGGCTAGAAGACCTCACTGAAGGTTGTCAAAATTCACCCACAACTCTCCACCATGGGACCTTCTATGGAATGCCACAGGAGCACTTGCTTGGCACATCTGGATCGAGAGGAACAAAAGGCTCAAGCAGAATTCACTCAGATCCCCAGAGATTCTTCTCAAACTTACAGATCTGAGTGTCATACTGTCATAGGAAGAGCTCCTGTCATCCTTTGTAGATAGCCACACTTCAAAGTTGGGAGACCAACCTCTTGCAGCAGCGTATCTAGTTCCTACTAGCATACACAGCTATATAGGAAAGTGTCAATCGGTTAACTTATATTCTTTTATTTTGTTTCTTTTTCCATCTCCTCTTTAACTAACTAGGTCATTGTCCATTAAAAACGATAAAAAAGTCACTGCCAATTATCCTCATCCACAGGATACCTCCTGTAGTTCTGTTTCTCTGTCTCGGTATCTCCATATGTATCAGATCTAGCAGATTATGGTATTTAATAATTAATACAAGGATATGCAATCCCATTAGGTGCTTATTGAGGCAAATGTGCTAATATTCTGAGAGTCTGATTTCTTGACGCATCTTGTGGCAGCTACCTACAGCTTCTAGCAGAGCCTTATAAGGATAGGACGATTTATTTTTCTCGTCTTCTAAATTTATTATATTTGGGCACGACTCTTCATTTCTAATGAAAATTAATCTCGGTTAAAAAAATGTAGCCGACCCATTTTCCAAAATTACTTGGTGAAACACTTAATTCACTAAGTTGGGGACTTAATGCTAGAATAATTGTTCTTTGACAAACCAAAATTTCCCATTTTTACTTGTAAGATTTAATTAATAGCAAAAAGTTTCTTTAAATGCATCTCATCTTGTTTAATAATTTTAGTGTATTATTTTACAGTATCCCAAGATTAGTTAAAAAAATTCATTTTCGATAGACTGTGAGCACCTCAAATTTAGTAATTTTGTCAATCCATAGTTCTCACCTTAGAGTATGGTTTATTTAAGACATGGAGATCATTTTCATTGGTTCTAAAAAGGTAAAGTAGTGACATGGGCTTAGTTGATTTTCATGTAGTCTGGTGACATGCATTATTTAAATTTAGTTTAGTTGACATGGGTTTATTTTAGTTTAGTTGACATGGGTTTAGTTTAGTTTAGTATCATGTGGTGACATGCATTTTTTAAGTATCGACTACAAATATACCATCTCACATGTTCGTAATATTGTAGAATATGCTATAATTAATAATATCCAATTATTCATGCCCCCATTTCTTCTAGAGGTTAACCAATTTCCTGGAGTTAAATAAAACTGCTTCTCAATATATTCTCGTAGGATTCAGTGTTTCATGTATGCGTTGTTTGGTTTTGTGACTAATAGGTAAACAGTAAACTACCCACTAATATTTCACAGATTATTAAAACATCTATATCTATTTAAACAATTTTATTTAAATAATTATCTGAAAACGAGTCTCTTCAAATACCTTTTCTTCTCTTTCTATTAATGTTTAAATATTTTTGTTTCATAATTTCTACTTAGTAGTTTGTATTTACAAGCATGTACAATAAACTTACAGGTTTGTGATTTTGGGCTTTCTCGTTTGAAACACAATACATTTTTGTCATCTAAATCGACTGCTGGAACAGTAAGTTGAAGAACAACTGAATATGTTTGTGGTTTGACTTTTTTAAAGTTATTTGTTTTTTCATAATATTTATTATTCCAAATGACGGAAAAAAACTGATTGCATTTATCAATATTTTTTTTTGTTATTCTAGCCAGAGTGGATGGCACCAGAAGTTTTACGTAATGAAAATTCAAATGAAAAGTAAGTTCCTCATTTAACTAGCATTTTTATTGATATAAAGCCTGACTATTATCTTTTTGATAAGTAGTTTTTTCATAGAAACATTGAATTTTCCAACTTACATTTATTTATTGCAAACGGTAAATATTCTATTAATGAAAACAGCAAAGCTAATAATATAAATTACAAACTAATTTTCTGTTG
The DNA here is from genome assembly GCA_001185155.1 of Zostera marina. Taxonomy (NCBI): domain Eukaryota; kingdom Viridiplantae; phylum Streptophyta; class Magnoliopsida; order Alismatales; family Zosteraceae; genus Zostera; species Zostera marina. The sequence continues at coordinate 32,303 of LFYR01000957.1, read as the reverse complement.
TTCATGGTGATAAAATGTTTTTCATTTCCAAAATAAAAATACTGTAGAACTACTGATAATAATGTCAGCAAAAAATATTATGATTTTCAAAAAATGATTTGCCAATGATATTTTTAAAAAGAAAGAACATTGAATCACCAATTGAAAAGTAAAGATGACACACACATTTTGATTAAGTTGCAGAAACTACTTTCATGTCATTTGTGGACTAATGGTTAAGGATCTGTAGCACATATTGGGGGTAGTCGATATACTTCTTGTAAACAACATAAAATGACAATGACAAGTCACATTTTCCTTGTTTGCATTTTCTTAATATTATTTGCAGATGTGATGTGTATAGTTTTGGGGTGATCCTATGGGAGCTTGCTACGCTGAGAATGCCTTGGAGTGGAATGAATCCAATGCAGGTTGTAGGAGCAGTTGGTTTTCAGAACAGACGTCTTGACATCCCTAAAGAACTAGATCCCTTGGTTGCAAGGATAATTTGGGAATGCTGGGAAATGTAAGGCACAATCAATATGGTATAAACCTAAATTTAAACACGTGTTCTATTTTTGTTTCTTACTATTTCACTTGCATGTTTTCTTTCTCCAGCGATCCAGGAATGCGCCCATCATTTGCACAGCTCACCTCTGCACTTAAACCACTCCAGCAGCTGGTCATCCCCTTTGATGAGGACATGCAAAGCCCATCCTTACCGAAGGAGATCAAAGTTGACTCTGCACCTTGAAGTCTTCACTAACCGTGAACAGAAGGTGTAGGAATCATTCTGCATTTTTTTGTAGGCAAAAGAGGGTCGGGATATAGTAATTGTGAATATCAAATATCACTCGACTCTTTTATTGTGAAAATAATTTGTTTGTGAGTGGTTTCAAACTCCTGCCACAAAAGTTGTGGAGGTGGTGTAGTTCTGTATAGAGGTTATGCACTTTGATGGCCTTTTTAAATTTTAAATCTCTTGTGCTGTTTTAAAATTTAGAAAGAAAAAAGTTGTCGGTTCCTGTGAAAGAATTGTTTGGCACTCGTTATTTTTCTTCTCAGGTAATCCATTCATCATTCAATCCTGCTATCAGTATATAAACAATAAACAGAATTGACCAAAGCACAGTTGAACAGGTGATTATGTGAAGTTTATTATTAATTGTCCCTGCAATATAATTACTGATGTTTTTTTTAAACACAGGAGAAATCGTTCGTTCTGAAAGTTTACATGACCCACGGAATGATGGAAGATTGAATTGGAAACGGGTGAGCATTAAAATGCAAACGAAATTCAAAATTATTGATTATACTTATAGAAATCATGCATATATTCCTTTATTATTCTCCTATCATAAATCATTAATCCATACTGATTACTGAAATATAGAATTAATGAGTGCATAATGTATATCCTTGACGTAATTAACTATTTTTTGTCTACTTGTTTAGAAACAAACATATATTAATCAAGTTGGACACTAACCTCATTAATCCCATATATGATTTCGTCTACAATACAGATCATATGGGGCCCAGAGTCTATCGACAGAGCAAGGCTTCCTACTATCCAACCTCAGCCATGGTTTTCCTTTCCCACTCCAGTGAAGGAGACTGATGGGTCCGGGATGGAGCTTCCTGCATTTTCCTTCAATATTATCCCCACCGAGTCCGTGTTGGTTCCATTTGTGATCCACCGCTTTTATATTACCGGCTGCCACCAGGAGGAATGGCGGGAGAGAGCCTAGAATGTATATTCTCTCCTTCTTCTGCACCCCCATCCATTCCTCCATCTTTCGAGTGTACCCATCGACTCTCCACCTGTTCACGTCCATCACCATCACTCCGGTGTTGAAGTAGCATGCACGGCGGTTTTGGAATGTCCGAGACAGCTTTGGTTTTTTCCAGAATGCGTCGGTGAAATACTTGGTGAAGTTCGCGTGACAGTACTCCGGCGCTGCTACTATATTACCTTCTAGATCTACCTGTACAGATATGTACGTATGAGGAATCGGTTATTCATGTGATGTTTATATTGGTGATGGACATAGCAGGTGCATGATGCGACCGATGATACGTACCTTCCAGAGCGATGTGATGTCATCAACGACGATAACGTCGGAGTCGAGGTATATGACGCGATCAACCTCCGGTGGGAGGATGTGTGCAAGATAAATACGGGCGTAGTTGAGGGGTTGGTCGAGAGCCTTACGGATTGAACGTGAGATGCGGCCTCGCACGCGATCTTGGTCGAAACGGTGTACTACGAAATCAAGATAAGGAAACGAATAGGTGATGGTCGCAAGAATCGCCGTTTCGTAACGAGCGGCGAGGAAATGGAAAGTGAGATTGTCCGGACATGCTGTGTGTTGGAGGATAGAATGCACGGCAGCCATCGTTCCACGAAGGTAATTGGCGTCGAGAGTCATGGCAATGTGAACTCTTCTGCCATAATCATCCATAGCCCCGTCGATGCCAGAGAAGGAAACATTGCAGTAGTCTGCATTTCGGAAAGCAGGAGCTTCGTGGAAAAGCAACGCATCGGAAGGATTATTGTAGGATGTTTTCTCTGTAGCAACATCCGCACGGATTGCAGATACAGCTGGAATTATGAAGAGAATAAGGAAAAGATGCGGCAGGTGGCCATTAGGATGGTGGAAGATGGCCATCCTGCCTTTGCACGTACGACGAACGTGAAACGAAAATTATATAGAACAAATGGGTTGAGGCACTTGAGCCAGACGATTAATAGAAGATGGAATGGGGGGAGGAGGAGGAGGAAGAAGAGGAAGAGGGAGTGGTGGTACGTAGTTGACTTAAACCTAGCAATGTACGCCATGGTTTGTGAAATAAATGGCGAATGTTTCCACGGTGACCGGATATATTGGAAAGATTGCATGCTGACCTGAATGTGTAATTTTGGGGAGTTAGTTGGCGAGAAGGTGAGGATCGGAGAAAGGTCAGGAGGCGAGTGGTGATATGTAATTAAAATAAATAAAGATTAATCCCAGTTGCCCACTTGCCCTTAGCTTGAAAATATCACCAAGTTCATCAAATTTGTCTTTTTATAAATAAAATTAATAAATAGTGATTTTAATTTTTAAGCATATGCATAATACAATTGATAAAAACAGTGATTACTTGATTCAACAAAATAGATCATTTATACAAAATAGAACATTATGATTGTTATGGTGAGTGGTAGAGAGTGGTCAAATTCTCAAATTAAATGAGTTGGCACCTATCTGTAGTCGTGTTGGGTGTTATTGGTAAACACAGTGGTGTTCGATCCACATTCACTTCCTTTGAAAGACGCGTTAGATCTATCAAGCTTCATCGACCATGGATACTGCAATTGCCCACCTGAATTTGGATTATGATGCTGTGTCGGCGGCGTCGATGATCTCACTTGCGAAGAAGACCTCTGCATCGATAATACTCTCGGAATATTATTACTACTACTATTATAATAAGTATTATTCACTCTGCTTTCTCCCGCCGATCTCCGTCTGCTCGTCTGTTTCTCAAATGTCTCCGGCCTCTGTCTCGGTGCACTTTGTGACCGGACTTTAGCTTTGGAAGATTTCGTATCGGCCATGTAGCTCCGATGGAATGGTTGTATGTCATTGTTCGAATTTGAATACTGTCTCGACGTCGAAGAGTAACACGGCGGGCTGACATCGTCAGTAAACCCCGAAGTCCCTGGTGACGATCGTTTGTTGTAGAAACTAGTCGATGATGGAGATCTACGCCCCGTTAGTTCAACGATTCCGGAATCTTCCTCTTCCTCAGATCTGACATAATGATAATAAGGTGGTGGTGTTTTGTGGCGATGGCGTTGCGGCGACTGAGATGATCTCCGACGCGAAATGGCCTGAACTCTCTGCGCGCGAGTTCTTTCCTGAACCGAAACCAAAGCCTGCATGCAACGCAAAGCCTCCGTCGTTTGCTTTCTCACGAGATGAGCTCTCACCAAAGCCTGTAGCTTCACCAATCCCTTCAACGCTCTCAAAGCTTTCCTCGCCTGTAGAGTGTAGATGTACACATTTCCGGCGATCACCGAACAGATAATATTCTCGATCGTCGCATTTGAAATAATTATTTTTAAACGTACTTACCAGATAAGATCTGAAGAAAGATTGGATCTTGACAGCTGCAACTTCCTTCCCTTCAGATACAGATTGGATAGATTGATTATATTGTTGGATCTTGGCAGATTGCGGTTCTGGTTTTCCGACGCGTGACCTCCGCAGGCTCCACCTCTTCTTCAACGGTTTGAGTGACGTCGGCGCTGGTTTGGATAACACAGAGAGATTTTCTTTCTTCCCAGTGAAGAACCTTCTGAACCATCTTCCTGTCTTCCCCATTCCGGTTCACTGCTACAGAAGTACTAGTGCATTAACATCACCGGAATGCGTCAGATATACCATGTGACGGCCACATCAACATGGCCTCATTCAATTATCCACAGCGCATCAACAGCACTCTTGCCATTATGGCCCATCAACATTGTATCACCAATTCACCACCATGGACCCATGGTATAAGCGTTACTTGTCTTACATCACATAATTCATATATTGTTAGTATTCATTATAAAATGTATAACAAACAAATAAATTCACATGGTTACATGGTATCAGAATATCAGTACCGTTTGGCGTTTGCCCATTTCAGTCTTCAGACACGATTGAGAGGAAATAAATATGTTTTGTTGGTATTCTTTATTAACAATACCCGGTAAAAAGATTAATGATGAAATAAAATTATAAATCCATATGATTTTTTGTAATTTTTTGTCCGGAAGTGACATCATATCAGTTAACCATCTGTTATCGCGTTTATCACGAAGCACGAGAAAGAAGAGCATGGTGGGGAAGGGCGTGTATATAATTGAGGAGCTAGAGAGGACAGGCTTGGTAGTCAGTCTATCGATGTTGCCGGGAGTGGAATTTGCAAGGAGGAGACGTCTGCACCAGCACCAAGCTTCTTCTTCTTATTCAGGTGTAGGAGGACACGGCAATATTCATCGGTCAAAAGGGGACTGGGCATGTCAGGTTCGTCTCCCGGAGGAACAGAGACAGAAGATGATTATGATGATGGATACAGGTAGTCACGTGTCTGACGTGGTCATTCATGCGCGGCGGAGACTTGATGAAAGGCTTTACGGAGGAGGATCCTTCCGCAAGGATGCGTTGAAAGATGCCAAGGAGAAGAGGAATGAGAAAGGTCGCCGGAAATTAGGCGATGTATGGATGACGACGTCGGAAGGTGTGGGGTGCTTTTTGTTGGGACGGGTTCCCGTTCCCATCTGCCTGTTTTAGTCTGTTGCAGGATCGGAATATCAGATGATGAAGATGTTTTCTGAAAAAACATGTCCTGTAAGGGATTCCCGGACAACATCTCTACTTGCTTTTCTGGTGTAGGGGGAGGAAGGAACCTTCCTGCCCCAACTCTTTATCAGTTCAATAATAATTCGAGTTATGATTTGGTCATCAATTTCCTCATCGGATTAAAATATGAAGTAGATCTAGCTAGCCTTCTTCAAATGATGTGATCATACTGGGACTTCATTCAAGTCCCATTATTTGTAAGAAATACATTACGTGACTTCATTCAAGTCTCCAATCATCAACCATTTTTCATTTACAGTTACAGATAGCCCGCTCAACTCCTCCTAAAAGCTCACTTCTTTAGCTAATATCATTAATTCCCAAAATATCCCATAATTTGAATACCAAATATCGCAACGATTTGTCGGTATCACGAACCGTCCACTTTCGGACTCAACTGCACGAAAAGACTGAGTCCAGGAAAACCCATGAGCCCGTGGGTAACTCTATAAGTACCTACCTTGGTACAACAGAGGAAAGAATTGACGTTGCAAGAGAAGTTCAAAAAGTCTGTGAGCCGACACGCCATTACTCACTTTTTGGTGGGCTACTGCCCAGCGGCACTCACATTTCCTGTCTTGTGCGCCGCCTGGTAATTATTGTCTGCATCAATCACACCTCGTTGAGCCGAACCATTTGGATTTAACATCAGCTCATTCAGTTATGACCTCTCATCCATCTGTTTTTTAAATTTAAAGTCTACGTTACACGTCTTGATGCATCGGTTAGAGGAAAAATGAAAGATGTGGTGGATGTGAATGATCACTTATTACCAAATCTTTTTTGTGAGAGTAGTTTTATTAATTTAATCTTTTGATATCTGATCGTGAGATATTTAAAAAACCGTTGGATACTGATTTTTAGTTTTTAGTATGATTGCATCGTTTCTACGTAGTGGGTAGAAGATAATGGAAGCTTGTAGACTCACTTTAGAGAACCCACATACATATCTCCTTGAAAGTGATTCTTCCAACTGTCAACCATTTTCCCTGTTGGATCAGGAGAGGTATTTATAGTGTTAACTCAAGATGTCTACAAGCTTGTTGGGCTTTCCTGGGCCCAGTCCGTTCGCGCAACTGGACCCAGGAACGGGTGGTTCGGTCTACGGACCGTTGATACAATCTGTGATACCAACAGAAAGTAAAAAATCTTAGTGTACTCCTGACATATTTTCCTTTTCTAAAAAAAACTTTGTTATCATTTTTTTAATTCATTATAATAAGTGATTTGTTGTACCGTTGGTTTCTAATTTTATATGATAATCGGTAATTTATGCAATTATTATTCCACTCTCTTTCGAATTTGTTTCTTTTCTTATGAACTTGAACTTTATTTTTAATTGAATTCTACTCATCAACAAATCTATGTGTGGATGGAGATGTGTTTTTATTGAAAATTTAAAGAATAAAAAAAAAGACAACACACAGACGGATAAACCTACGATTCTGCAAAGGTTTATAAATAAGTAATATTTCAAAAAAGAAATCACTTATTTACCATAAACTTAACAAGTAAAATCAGCTGCTTATCAGCCCCCCAAAAAGTAATTTAAATGATATTTAACAAATTATAGTTTTTTTTTTATAATTGACATGAGAGAATTTGAGAAATCATATAAACAATAAAATAAGTAAAATAATTCATTTAAAATTAAAATATTCAATTCAATTTGAAAACCAATGACTAGCAAAACTATCGTCTTGTTTTGAAGTCGGCAAATGACAATGACAATTCAAGTATGAATATGACATCAATATTTAATAGTCAACTCTCATATCCCAATGACAATGAGATCACATATTATTATCATGGGATTTTTTGAATGAAATCACTACCTTGTTAGTTGTTACCCATATCATTAATTCAAATTTATATATTATATATGATTATATCTTATCTAAATTTATCTTATGGTAAAGTTAAAATTACATTCACAAACTTTGTGCATTCGACAACCTCTCTGTCTAACTATTATCTAATCTCAGATTCTCAGTGCATCATATAGTTTTAAAAAAAATCAGCGTCAAAGTCGCAAACAACTTTATTGAGATTCGAGGAAAAAACAATTGTTAGGCAACATTGCAACATCAGTTTTCTATATGAACACAACGTGTTTGTCTGTTTTTTGTAAATGCAAAAGTCTACAAACAACCTAATAAATTTCTGATGATACCCCTGGTCCATCAGACCAGGCCCAGCAAGCCCACTTGACCAGTGAAAGAAGACCCGGTCCAGTAGGAAAGTGTATAAATACCCCTAGGGGTTGAATGTAGGAGGGGGGAGGAAACATTTGTAATATACTTATAGTAAAGTGTCGAAGTATATACCATCAATTTCTGACATCTCTAAATCCAACATAGAGAGAGCGAGCAAAGAAAAAAAAGCCATGGGAGTGGGACGTATTTTCGTTCTTGTTTCTGCACTGGTACTTCTCTTCGTTCCACCATCCTCATCAACAGAGGGCACACCGTGGGATTTTCCAGGCTCATGGATGCCCCCTTCTTATGGACCTAATTTTGGACCTCCAGATCTCGGTAAGTTTCCTACTTTCTTCTTTCTGTTCTACTACTACTCTTTTTGATATTTATTAATCATCCATCATCTTCCCTCACAATCATTCATCAATCAGGTAATATAACCTGCGAAGATGTGGGTTGTGGTAATGGAAACTGTACGATGTCAAAGTCCAACCACTCATCGTCGTCCTCCGCAAATGATGGATCAAGCTACAGCTACAGTTACAACTACTCATACAGCTTTCAATGTTCATGCGAGCCTGGTTGGAATAGGTCTGCTGCCAGTTCATACCAATATCTCCCCTGTGTCATTCCCAACTGTAAGTTGAGTTTTTACTTCTTTTCAACTGATTGATCATCTTCTTGTTTACCAATCAACTGCCTCTCTCTCTTCCTCTTTGTGTGCAGGTGAATTCAGTGACAGTTGTGTCCAAAACAGATCTTCTTTCTTGCCAAAAATTACTCCACCTGAGATGCCATACGACCAGAACAACATCATGAATGGTAAGTTTCATTCAACATCTAAATCACTCTTTTTACTACACTAATTCTTGTCCGATGGAGCATCAGCATGTACATGGGCAATATGTGGACAAGGAGGAACTTGTGTGAATACATCAAGCTTCAACTACAAGTGCAATTGTGAGGAAGGATTCATTAATCTTCTCGGAATGGAAGGTCTGCCCTGTTACAAACCATGCCCTCAAAGTAATCTTAAAACTGACTCAAACCTTTTTAAAACCATGCTGCAGTCTGCAAGCTTCTTGTTAACATCTTTAGTTTTCAGATGATCCTGGAGCACAGTGCAAACAACTTGGAATTGGGTCGATTAAATCTTCGTCTGGAGCATCTGATCAGAACAAGAGCAAAGGTAACAAGGATAAATATGAAAATTAACCTGCATTTTGTTATTTCAGAACAGCAACATTGTAATGGTGATTAATTTTCTCACATTTCTATGTCAGGTGTTACAACTGCAACTTCAGGGATGAAACTGTTGGCTCTGGTTATTTTCATGGTGTCTTTAATTACTTCTGCCTCATAAATTGAACAAAAATATACACCTCCCTCACAAATTGCGATTTTATATTTATGTTTGATAGGTTGAGACTTCTATTCATGTATGTATACTTTTCTGCTTTATCCTTTAGAGACTGACTTAAAAGAGATAAAATGACAGAGAACCCCAATTTTCTTAAAAAAATCCTGTTGAATGAAAAAGTGTATAAAATAAATTTATTTCATGTACAATGCATGCTTCAAGAAATTTAGGATATGTCAATTCAATCCTCCCATAAACAGAGAGGAAGAAAGCTCGTTTATTCATAAATTTACATTTCATAGAAGTTGAAAAAATCGAAGACTTACCTCATCTTGTATTATTTGGTCTTCACATCCACCCCTTCTTTTCCAGCAATTATAACAGCAGTGGCCATGTCCAAAAATAATCCATGTTCAACAACACCTTCCAAAGCAGAGATCTCTATTCCTGATGCTGGTGCATCTTTGATTGGTGTTTTAAAGTACAGATCTACTATGTAATTTGAGTTGTCGGTGACATATGGTTTTCCATCATCACCCAACCTAAGCTTTGCATCACATCCTTCTTCTTTAAACATATCTTGCAGTCTAACTAAGTTATGCTTCCAACAAAATTGTACAACCTCAACTGGCATTGCAAGACCACTTCCACCTAAACCTGATACCAACTTTGTATCATCGGCAACGACAACAAACTTCTCAGATACAGCCTCCACCATCTTCTCACGGAGAAGAGCACCACCTCGACCTTTCACAAGATCCAGATTAGGATCGACCTGTATCATCATGCATCACGAACGATAAATATACACTTGACACGAAACATTTTATTTTGGTGCTAAAAGAAGAAGAGCGAAACCTCATCGGCACCGTCAATAGCGAGGTCGATCCGGGGGTGATCATCGAGGGTGGAGAGAGGGATTCCAAGAGAAAGTGCTTGCTCATATGTGCGCTTGGAAGTCGGAACTCCAACAATGTCAGTAAGTTTACCCGACGAATAAAGTTCTCCGATCTCTGCAACAACAAACGCCGCAGTGGATCCGGTTCCCAAACCTAATACCATTCCGCTCTTGACGTACTCAACAGCCTTTGATGCAGCGATCTTCTTGAGGTCATCCTGAGTGAGAACCTTGGATAGGGAATTGACGACGAATGTGCGTTGAGTCGACGGGTGATGAGGATTGACAGGTCGACAGAAAGAAGCGGTGGATGCAGTAGTGGACAGAAAGGATAAAGAGGTAGCCATTACAGGTACAGTATAATTCTGCATTAAAAAAAAAGAATTAAAATTTCATCGATTTCCTTTATTTTTGGCTTTGTTTGTTTGGTTAACAAAAATATGCCAGATCTAAATACATGATCAACAATCAACAAAATCAAAATATTTTGAATGCAAAAACCGATCACTGCTAGTCTGTCACCAAACACTCAAGATCCACATCTACCCCTAGCAAAAAAGAACAGACAAAAACACAGTAGTAGGTCGAACAAGCTAGTCGAAAGCAGCCGCAGCAACACTAGACGGAACCGCAAAATAGGAGCGATAAACACCATCACACGATCCAAAGTTGAGAAAGAGAGAAACGTGTGTGTACCTTTTCTCAAGGAAAGGAAGCTTGCGCTAGAGACGATTCTCCTTTTTTCCCGCCTTTCAGAACACAGAGAGAAGATAGGGCGAGAGAAGACGACCACACGGCCACACCACAACAGACAGAACTCAAAGAAAAAAATCTGATATTATTACGAAAGACCCTCTAAGTAAATGTATTACGAAAACACTCTAATCAATATTTTATTTGTAAAAGGTCTACTTAAAATTATTATTACGAATAAATCTTTTTTATTTGCAAAAGAAACCTTTAAATATTTTAATTAAAAATATAGTGTCGACTGTCGAACACTCAAATGTGCAATCTTAGTCTTCGTACCAAAAGAAGAAGAGCTTTTTATTTAATATTTAAATTAAAAAAATTGAACATGAAAATCAAAAACACAGAAGTCAAAATATTCTGATTCCAAACATGTCTGGTTTTGCTAATTACAAGCGTGATGAAAACAATTTGATGAAAAACAAGCTCCAATCAAAACAAGACAACCCTAAATAGATGCTAGAAAAGACAGACAAGCAAGCTAAAGCTAGGCGTTTTTTTATTGACTAAATCTGCCAGCCGATGACTGCTCCGCCTCCGATGATCATCTCCGACACCGTCCAATTAATTCACCAAACAACCGAAGCTCGATGAATGGTACCGAAAAGCTAGCCCATCGACGAATGATACCGAGATAAACATCACGGCATGAAAAGCTTGTCGCCGCACTTGCATCGCCATGCCTCGGGGTAGTACTCAAGTGGGACGAAGAATCCAGCGTGGATGATGACCGGAACGGGAACACAAGGGGAACAGCTTCCGCACTTGTATCTGCACTTAGGTGGAGATGATCCCGGAGACACCTTTCTGTACTGCCAGTGGTGGTGGTGGTGATAACGATGACGACGCTGTTGCTGTTGCTGTTGGTGGGATGAAAGTAGTAAGAGAGACGAGAGGAAAATAACGCAGATCACAACCCATCTCTCAGAATGGATACCCATGGAAAACGAAGCCACCGCAACCTCAACCTCCACGGTCGCCGGAGTTGTCCAGAGTTATGAAAAAGATGGGAAGCTAGAAAGCCTTTGTGTTGTAAATAAAAGGTGTCCCAAACGTAATCCCCACATCATCATTTGACCAAGCGACAGTATCCGAAAGCGGTAACCGGTCGTAATACATTGGAGAGTGGGAGTGCACGTGTGTCCTGTCGACCCGTGGCCCCTTTATTTGTCGGACGGGAACAGGAAGAAAGAAAACAACATCGCGCCCGAAAGGAAAATAAAATGTTATAAATGGAAACAAATGTTGCAGGTAACCTGTTTGTCTTAATGACAGACTTACAGAGTAGAGTGTAGACCTCACTCACCTCACCTCACCTCACCTGCTGGCTGGCTGCTCTGCTTCGCTATTATATACTAATATTAGTCTTATCACCTACAGGCTACAACTGGTTAACTGGGTGCAGGAATCTAGCCGGATTGATTTACACATATTAGGTCGTTGTCAGTCGTCCTTATGGCAACATAGCTAGCCATATAGTGATATAGGGAAGAATTTACTCACTGTCATTTTATTAATTAGCTTACCGACAATATGATGTACACTATAGGACAATCAGTGCCAATCCTCTTCTCTTTGGTAACCATCTCCGGTCACCTGTGCTCTTTAATCAGCTTTGTAACGTCTCTTTCTTTGGAACATCAAATTAGTAGCAATACCAAATCTGTGTAATTCAAAGTTCAAACTCAGCCAAATATCAATACTGTAGGATATTTTATCCATGAAATTCAAGTGAGAAGGTTTTTTTTTTTTTTTTTTTTTTTTTTTTTTTGCAAACACCACTATTTCGATGTTGGAAGGTAGCTCTTTCTTCTTTCCTCCCTAAAACCTGCCGACCATTATAGGAGATGTGCATGTTATTTGAAATTGATTCTACACTTTCATCACCATATATAATGCTCGGTTAAAACTTCAAACCCTACAGATTGATGAATTAATTAATAATTTGATATATGTATGTTTCAATGTGACTATTGATTGATGAAGTCATAAGAATATATCGATCCGACGGTCAGACAACGAATCCAAATCGGGACTGGAGCAAGTCATTATTTTACAGTTTTGGTGTATAGTGCCGGAGCAATGCCGTCCAGCTAGTAAATATTCATGCAATTATTTTTGCCACATGTCAAATCATACACCTGCAATATTTCCTACTCAGAAGCTTAGGGTGACACCCAAATCACCATGCAATAGACGAGTGGCAAGAAATGGAAGCTGTATTATTCCATTTACCCCGGCTCTCTTTCCTCTCCGGCAATCCATCGCTCATCGTTATATATCTTGAAGCTAGTGATTCACAGACTCACGACTGAGCTAAACTGTACTTGCCGCGTGTATATATATATGGAAGCTCAGATTCTACTGAGAACCATCGCCGTTCATCGACATTCGAGTTCTCGTCAGAAGAACATCTTACCGAAAAGACTTTTTCACACCGTTTCTCCCGTCGATATAATCAGCAGCAGAAGAACCATTAATATAGGAAATAATGGTGGAAAGATCCCGTCGTTGCTTTTCCAGCGTCCTTTCAGTTTCACAAGAATCAATGTCATCGATGACCCATCTCCTCCCTCTCCGACAAAGACGCCGACGACGAAGATGGATTTTGGAATGGAGATCGAGACTATGAAGAAGATAGTACCATTGGGTCTCATGTTCTTCTGTATTCTGTTCAACTACACAATCTTGAGAGACACCAAGGACGTTCTGGTGGTGACTGCTAATGGAAGCAGCGCTGAAATTATACCGTTCTTAAGAACTTGGGTGAATCTTCCAACGGCGATTGGATTCATGTACATCTATGCCAAACTTTCCAACGAACTTTCTAAATCAACCTTATTCTACGCATGCATGTCCCCCTTCATCATCTTCTTCGGCGCGTTTGCTTTCTTTCTCTATCCCAACACCGGTACCCTTCATCCCATCGGTCTCACGGATCGGCTTCTCGCCGTTCTAGGCCCAAAATTCCTCGGTCCCATCGTCGTCCTCAGGATCCGGAGCTTCTGCCTTTTCTATGTCATGGCCGAGCTCTGGGGGACCGTCGTTGTCTCCTTACTCTTCTGGAGCTTCGCTAATCAGGTATTTATTCAGGTGTACTTAAATCTTAATTAATTATTTAATACTTACACTATATATATACACGCCCGTAGATAACTACCGTCGACGAAGCATCGAATTTCTACCCGTTGTTCGGACTTGGAGCGAACGTGGCTCTTGTTTTCTCAGGGCTCACCGTAAGACACTTTGCAAATTTACGAAAGAGCCTGGATCCCGGCGTCGACGGCTGGGGTGTCTCGTTGAAGGGGATGATGAGCATCGTGGTGTTACTCTGTCTCTTCATATGTGGAATCCATTCGTACATCAACGTCAACAACAGCACCTCCGATTCAAACCCACCGGAATATTTCATTACCGGGAAGAAGAAAAAGAAGATGAGAATGATGGAAAGCCTGAAATTCCTTGCATCGTCACGTTATATCAGAGATCTCGCCACGTTGGTGGTTTCTTACGGTATTAGCATTAACCTCGTTGATGTTACCTGGAAGTCCAAACTCAAAGCTCAGGTAGATTAGTTATATAAACCCTATGTATGTAAATAGTGGATTAATCAATGAACGACAACTGTAAATAATTATATATGTATGTATAGTTTCCGAGCCCGAGTGAATACTCGACCTTCATGGGTGACTTCTCGACGTGCACTGGAATCGCCACCTTTGTGATGATGCTGGTGAGTCATGTGGTGATTCGTAAATACGGATGGGGAGTGGCTGCAGCGATCACGCCGGCTATTTTCCTAGTGACGGGATTTGTTTTTTTCTTATCTATTTTATTCAGCGACTCACTTGCACCGTTCCTTGGTAACCTCGGTGTGACTCCACTTCTTACGGCGGTATACGTCGGAGCTGCACATAATATTTTCAGCAAAAGCGCCAAGTACAGCTTGTTTGATACCTGCAAGGAGATGGCTTACATCCCACTTGACGAAGAGGTGAAGGTGAAAGGAAAAGCCGCCATAGACGTGGTCTGTCATCCATTGGGGAAATCTGGAGGAGCTTTGATCCAACAGCTGTTGATTCTGACCTGCGGATCTCTTACTGATTCTACACCTTATCTTGGACTTGTTCTTCTTATCACTGTTATGGCATGGTTGTCGGCGACGAGATCCTTGGACATACAATTCACCACACTGTTAAAAAAATACGCCAATGTGGCTACGTGACATTATCAACATGCCAATGTTTATGATCCTCAATTTTCAAGAAATAACTAATTACTATTTACGGGGAGATTAGTGACCTTAATCGTAACTGCCTTGTTGCTTTGTGTGTCCGACCCTAGCTCGCCTGTACGCAAAAGAAGGCGTACTGGTCGGAGAGCTGGCGTCTAACCTACGACTATCATCTTCCGGCCACCATGATTCTCTTCAGTCAGCCGGAAAAATTCTGTTAGGTTCGCCTGGCCCTTGTGCTTGGTTTGTTTCTTGTTGGCTTCCCATTGTCTACATGTAGACCAACAAGACCTTGCTTTTCAGTGGGCCAGTTGGCTTGTGCATTTTTTACCAAATTTGGTATTGTGGTCGGATGGGTCTTTAACTCCGATGAGCAATTAAAAATAAGAAAATTAGGAAATAAGTGAAGAAGTGAGTGAACCTAGAGACGTGTGAGCGGACACAGCGTCGGAGACCGGAGAGGTCAAGAGACAACATTTGGAAACCCTAGGGTTTAGTATTTTGTATTTGATTTGGAAAAGATAATAAAATAATTACAATAGATCTATTTATACTAAAATAACCAATTGGGCCTTAAGTGTAGGCCGACTTTAACGAAGAATTTAATCAGATAATAGAATTAATACTTCAATACCCCTCAAACTGGAGAGTGTATATCATAGAGTCAAAGCTTGGGCAACAGATTTCTGAGTGATTTTAGACTTGCTGATTTTGTAAAAATATCTGCAATTTGAGAGTTGGATGCAACATGTTGTAATTTGAACAACCCTGCTTGTAAATGGTCACGCACCAAGTGACAATCAATCTCAATATGCTTGGTGCGTTCATGAAAAACAGAGTTGGATGCTATGTGAATTGCAGCCATGTTGTCACAGTGTAGCGTTGTTTCCTGTAGGTTTTACCTGCAAATTATTCAAGAAATAATGCAACCACATAATCTCACACACAGTCGAAGCCATTGCCTTGTATTCACTTTCAGCAGAAGATCTGCTTATGATTGAACGCACATGTTTTTTGGATTTCCATGCAATAGCTGATCCACCTAAGAGAATTGTATAACATGTAATTGATCTTCTGGTGTTGGGGCAGTCAGCCCAGTCTGCATCACAATATGCTTCAAGTTTAAGAGGTGCATTTCTTTTGTAGAGTATTCCCTTTTCAGGAGCCCGGCCCTTTGATATATTGCAAGGAATTGACTAAAGTGGCTGACAGAAAATGTAATGTCTGACCTTGTTATTGTGAGGTATATATAGTAGTTTTCTGTAGATTGATGGGTCGCTTATTGGATAGTCAGAATCAGAGTTTTTGAAATTATATGTGACATTGGGATTTTTGACAGGGAGGACCCCAATTGGCCAAAGTCATGTAGAATGTCCAATGCATATTTTCTTTGTGACAAATAAATACGTACATTCTTCTGATTGAGAGACCTTAATTCCCAAAAAATATTTGACTTTACCCAAATCTTTAATGTGAAATTGTTGGTGTACATGTTTCTTTAGTTTTTGAATTTCACATTCATTGTCACCAGATATGATCAGGTTATCAACATAAATTAATAAGCAAGTATATATAGGAATCTTGATTTGATTTAAAAAACAATGTATCATCAGAGTGAGATTGAGAGTATCCAAAGCTGGATAGTCACTACAAAAAACCAGCGTATTTGGTGTCATAGCGTATTCTGGCGGCCAGACCGTCGGTATTTGGTGTCATAGCGACCAGGCCGCCGGAAATATATTTTAGAATTTGATTATTGATCGAAATTGCTAGCGGCCTAACCGTTAGGAAATTGCTGGTATAAATTTCAATTTCTGGTGGCCAGGCCACCGGGATCTATTGGTTATTTATTTGAATAATTTATTTAATTAATTAAAATTTTGTTTTAATTAAATAATTATTTATTAGGAATTATATTAAATAAAAATAAAAATAAAATTGAAATTGATAATGAAATTTTAATTGAGATTGAAATAGTCGATAATATTTAAAATAATTTGTGACAAAACAAAATAAGAAGTTTTTTTGAAGAATTAAGTGGTTAATTATCCTAATCTCTATTTTGTTGATTATCGTTCTTTTTCTTTTTTGAAGAAGTGTTTTTAAATACTAACTATGATATCTCGTTTTTTGAAAAAATGATTGATCGTCCATGATGTTGTGTAAGAGTCTGCTCCTTTGCTTCAATCGTTTGTTGATGAGGAGTATGCTGCACTGGTGTTCGTGACGTCGACGCTCCAGATGAGGAAATATCCGGTATGTGCATGTTCGGATTTTGAGCTTGAAGAACGCTAGTATATTGTTTGAAAAGTTTCATTTGACGAACGTCGTCGCATTCTCCACTATATCATCAACCTATAAATAAAAATTTAAATATAATTATAAGACGAGCGCGACCCAATTCCGGCGACGAAGAGCCACAAGAGATCGGAGAGCAGCCGGCGGGAGAGAAGAATTGGGGAAGAAGAGTAACGGAAAAAAACGGATCTTTAAATTGTGAAAATATCACAAATGTATTTGAATTAATTTGAATTAGAGTTTACACCCATTATTTATAACAATTGTAAACTACTAATTCTATTACAACCCCGAATGTTATTTTATTACAACCAGGTCCATTTACACGATTTAACTAAATATCAATCTAACCCTGAATGTTGTTTTATTACAACCAGGTCCATTTATATGATTTAGTTAAAACAATCTTCTGGGCCGGTCCATTATGCATATGGGCCGCAACTCTCTTTTATCCTGTTTGATTTAAAACTCAAAATAAAAGAAAACTAAATGGTTAAGATTAGTTTAGAATTAATATTAATAATTTTAATTTTAATTTTAATTATAATTATAATTTTATAACTAATACTCCCCCCTCAAACTAGGCATATATGTTAATTATACCTAGTTTGAACAAAGTATTATTCATTTCTACTTCTCCAACTCCTTTTGTGAAGATGTTTGCCAATTGATCTTTAGTTCCAATTGGTTTTAGGGTGATTAATCCTTTTTCAATTTTTTCTCTTGTGAAGTGACAATCCCTCTCTATGTGTTTTGTTCTTTCATGAAACACGGGATTTTCTGCTATGTGAATTGCAGAGACATTATCACAAAAAATTAGGGCTGGTTTATCATTATAAATTCTTAATTCATTCAATAATTGATTTAACCAACTTATTTCACTTGTGAGTTTTGCCATTGCTCTGTATTCAGCCTCTGCTGAAGATTGTGATACTAGCTCTTGTTTTTTAGATTTCCAAGAGACCAATGAGTCTCCTAGGAGTATGCAAAAGCCAGTCACTGACCTTCTGGTTAGGGTGCATGAACCCCAATCAGCATCACAGTAACCTCTTAGTGTAAGAGGTTTGTCATTTCTTATCATAATCCCTTGCCCTGGGGAATTTTTAAGATATCTTAGTAATTTTATAACAGCTTCCATATGAAGCTCAGTTGGTTTTTCCATGAATTGGCTTAGGGTTCTTACAGCAAAAGTGATATCAGGCCTTGTTGTATTTAGATATATCAATTTGCCAATTAACCTTCTATATCTGAAAGGATCCTTTAACTTTTCAGTTTTATCCTCTCTCCAATCTTGTTTTTCAATGGGTATTTTGGAAGGTTTGCTTCCTAAAAGCCCATTGTCATTTAAGATATCTAATGTGTATTTTCTTTGGGATAAAAAAATCCCATTATCTGAATATGATACTTCTATACCTAGGAAATAATGTAATTTTCCTAGATCTTTTAAATTGAAGTATGAATTTAGATTTGTTTTTAGGATTTTTATTTCTTTTTCATCATTTCCTGTGATGATGATATCATCCACATAGATTACCATATATATCACATAGTCTTTGTTCTCTTTAATGAACAAAGAATAATCTGAAAAAGCTTGTTTGAAATTCATTTTCAGAAGTGTCTCTTTAAGCTTGGCAAACCATTGCCTAGAAGCTTGTTTAAGTCCATATAGAGACTTTTTTAATTTGCATACTCTTTGGTCTTCTTTTTTTAGAAAACCAGGTGGAGGCCTCATGTATACATCCTCATTTAGGTCTCCATACAAAAAAGCATTATTTACATCAATTTGATGTAAATTCCACCTTTTTGCAGTAGCAATAGTGATTAATATTCTCACAGTGGTAATTTTTGCCACTGGAGCAAAGGTTTGATAATAATCAAATCCCTCTATTTGAGAAAATCCTTGAGCTACTAGTCTAGCTTTATATCTATCTATTTCTCCATTTTGGTTATATTTTATTTTGAAAATCCATTTTGATCCAATAGATTTTCTTGTTGATGGAAGGGATACTAAATCCCATGTTTTATTTAGTAAAAGAGCTTGCATCTCTTTTTCCATAGCTTCTACCCATTTTGGGTTTTTTGAAGCTTCTATATAACTATGAGGTTCATTGCTCATAGATATTTTCCTTAAATACTCTTTTTTTCTTTTTATTTATCTTTTTGTATGATATGTATTTGTTTAATTAATGGATGATTAGTGCTAAAATTAGCACTATCATAATCATTATCATCCATATAGTAAAAATCATTATTTTTAGAAGAAGATTTGATTCTATTTGATCTTCTAAATTCTATATTGTTTGCTATTTCATCAGAGTTTAATTTCT
>LFYR01000957.1:0-12763 GCA_001185155.1 Zostera marina | reverse complement strand
TTGTATCTCATTTTGAGATGCTTTTCTAGTCAATGTATCATTTGATGCATTTATATTTTCATTTTGCAAATTCCTGTCTGAATCTGGATTTAAAACAGTCTTATTTCTGTTTAAAAGAAGATTTTCATTTCCTCCTGAGCTTGTTGCCCCAGGGGAACTGTTACTCCTGTTTAAAATTGGATTTTCATTTTCTGAAGTTAAGTTTTCATTCCTGCCTGGATTTATTGATCCAGAGAAAACTCTGTCTGAATATATCCTTTTATCTTCTGGATTTATTGATCCAGGAGAAAATTCATTCCTGTCTGAATTTATTGATTCAGAGGAGGCTTTTTCTGAAAATATGCTTTTATCTCTTGGATTTATTGATCCAGAGGAGATTCTATCTGAAGCTATACTTTCATCTTCTGGATTTAGTGATCCAGAAGAGGTTTCATCATTGTCCAGAGCATTCTTTGACTCTGTTGAGATATAAATATCAGATTCAATTGGATTTATTTTGTCTGAATTTATTTCTTCATTTTCTGGATTTGGTGGTCCAGGGAATGTTCCATCATTTTCCAGAGCATTGTCCAGAGCATTATCCAGAGCAATGTTAGATTCATTATTATTCAGAGTTTTATTTAACTCTGGCAGTATATTGCTATCTAAACCTATGTTTTGGTTATTTGTGGATGATTCTAGCATTCTAAAATCTGAATTTGTCTTATTTGACATTATAATTGGCAAATCATCATTATTAGATGATTCTCTATTCCTATTTATTATGATCTCATCATCTGAAAAAAAAACAGATTTATCATTTGATGCTGAATTAATTTTCAGTTTTGCATTTTCTGTTTTATTTTTCTTTTGAGATAGATCACTTTGATTAAGGTTATTATTATTTTCATATATATTTGAAATGAAAACATCAAAGGTACTTTTGTTTTGTTTATTTTTTAGGTTTTTCTCTTTAATTATTCTAAAAGGAAAAACCATTTCTTTGAATACTACATTTCTACTTATAATGAGCTTTTGAAGCTCAATATCTAAAATTATATATCCTTTTGTGCCTTGTGGATATCCTAAAAAAACACATCTTTTTGCTCTTTCAGAGAATTTATGTTCTCTATTATTATTATTAAAATAACAAAGACATCCAATAGTCTTTGTTAATGTAATATTAGGTTTTTTGTTGTTCAAAATTTCAAAAGGAGTTTTATTATCTAATGATTTTGAACAAGTTCTATTGATTATGTGAGCTGCCCCTAAAACACAAAAACCCCAATATTTGATTGGGAGGGCAGCATGTAATTTTATTGCTCTAGCAATGTTTAGAAGATCTTTATGTTTTCTCTCCACTTTGCTATTTTGTTGTGGAGAGTATGGACATGAAAATTGGTGTATCATACCATTTTCTTTTAATAAATTTTTAATTTTTGATGAAGTGAATTCTAATCCATTATCACTTCTTAGAATTTTGATATTACTCTTAAATTGAGTTTTAACTATTTTAATAAAAAAATTAATTATTTCTAATACTTGAGTTTTATCTTTCATTAAGTAAACCCAAGTAGTTCTACTCTTGTCTTCTACTATGGTTAGAAAATAAGAGTTTTTATCATATGTTGATATTGGAAATTTGCCCCATATATCAACATGTATGAGATCAAATAAATTTTCACTTTTTGATATGCTTTTAGGGTATTTTAGTTTTTGTTGTTTAGCAAGTGGACACACATCACATAGTAAAAGAAGATTTTTATTTATTTCAGAATTTTTGTTAAAACTAAAATTATTACAAGAATTTTCAGAGTTTTCAGCTAACAGTTTCAATTTATTATAGGGCATATGCCCCATCCTAGTGTGCCAAAGCTTTATATCTTGAGTGGCTCCACATATAGCCTCTCTATCAAAAATATAAACTCCATTGTTTATATTACCCAGTCCAATCAGATCCTTGCTGTGAGGATCCTGAAAAAAACATTGTGATTCATTTAAAAGTATTGATATACCCATATCTTTTATGATTTTATATAATGAAATTAAATTTAATTTAAAATCAGGGATATAGTATACATTTTTCAAGGTTATTGTTGGAGAAAGTATTATTTCTCCTATTTGTTTTATTAAAAAACAATTTCCATCAGGAATTGAGACTCTTTTAATTTTTTTAGAGTCTCTTAAATTTCTAAAGAGTGTTTTATTTCCACTCATGTGTTGTGAAGCACCACTATCACAAATCCATTCACAATTATTTGAAGAATAAACATTACATGCTAATTTATTTAAAAAATTACCTGTATTTTTCATGAATAGGTTTTGCATGATCTTGTATTCTTCTTCAGTAATTAGATGAGTGGTTGCTGAGCTTGCATGTTCTGTTTTTGCTTTTTTGTTGTTGAACCCTTTGCTTGAATCCGGATATCCATTTAAATGAAAGCATTTGTCCTTAGTGTGACCATAGAACCAACAATGGTCACATCTTAATTTTAAATTCAGTTTCATGCCTTTTTTGCTCATTTTATACTTATCTGAATTAAATGGTTCATTTCTAAACCCTGAGGATCTTTTTACAGCCATTGCATTGTCTATATGCCCTATATCAGAATTATATTTAATATGGGTGACCCCTCTTTGCTTTTCCTCAGTTATTACTGTTGAATATGCTGAGTCCATATTGGGAATCTCTTTCCCAGTTAATATTTGTCCTCTCACATTTAAAAACTCTTCATTTAGCCCAAGAAGGAATTTAACTACCCTATCTTGCTCATTTTCCTCTTCCCATATCTGAATTGCCCCACAAGTGCACACCCCACAAGTGCATCTTTTCTTTTTGCTTATGTCTTGTAAGCTATCCCATATGGCTTTTAATTTCATATAATAGTCAGAGACTGATAATTCTCCTTGAAATATGTTTGCTAGTTCTTGGCCAATTAAAAACCTTAAAGGGGCTTGAGCTTGGCTATATCTAATTTTCAGTATTTCCCAAGCCTCATGTGCACTCTCAGCTGACCTAATTGAGGCAGCTATATTCTTCTCACAGGCATTTATTATCCATGAAAAAACTACCCCATTTACAGTCTCCCAAGCCTCAAATTCATCTGAATTTTCATCTTTAGGCTTAACTACTTTCCCATTTATGAATTTTTGTTTTCTTCTAGTTACTAGCCAAAGATTCATATCTTTGGACCAAGTTGGGTAATTTGCTTGCCCTTTTAGCAAATCACTCACAATCCTATTACTAGGGTTATCACTAGAATGCAAAAAATAAACGGATGACCTTGTTGTGAAAGCCGTTTCAAGATCAAAGGGTTTCTTTTGAACTTCAGTGGATGTCTTGGGTGCTGAGACTTCAGTGGCTATCTCCATATCACTGCTAATTTCTTTTTCAAGATCCATCTTCTTGGATATCAGCAACAACAGCAACTTTTACTGGAACAGGGACAGCAACGAGCAAAGTGGCAGCAACAGAATAATCACAGCGGCGGACTTCCTAGGAGCGACCAATGATACCATATAAAGTGAGCGCAACCCAATTCCGGCGACGAAGAGCCACAGGAGATCGGAGTGCACTGCGACAGGAGCCGGCGGGAGAAAAGAATTGGGGAAGAAGAGTAACGGAAAAAAAACTAAAACTTGAATTGTGAAAATATCACAAATGTAATTGAATTAATTTGAATTAGAGTTTACATCCATTATTTATAACAATTGTAAACTACTAATTCTATTACAACCCCGAATGTTATTTTATTACAACCAGGTCCATTTACACGATTTAACTAAATATCAATCTAACCCTGAATGTTGTTTTATTACAACCAGGTCCAATATATATGATTTAGTTAAAACAATCTTCTGGGCCGGTCCATTATGCATATGGGCTGCAACTCTTCTTTTATCCTGTTTGATTTAAACTCAAAATAAAAGAAAACTAAATGGTTAAGATTAGTTTAGAATTAATATTAATGATTATAATTATAATTTTAATTATAATTATAATTTTATAACTAATAAGGTGGTCGCACTTGATCCTGAGCCTATTTAAAAATACATACCAAAGTTTAATTAATGATTAATTCATTTTAAAATTATATGAAAAATCACGAGTTGGGTTCCGGTTAGGGATGAGAACGGGACGAAACGACCTTGTCTCACGTCCCACCTTGGTTTATGAAGACCAGGGTAAAAACGGACGGCGACAGAGTAACTTTCCCGAGACCCATTTTGGAAAATATGACCACAGCAGCAGACAGGGTGGGGCAAAAAAAATAAAGATGATGGTAGATAGTGTGATCAGTAGTATGTTGTGCAGGTAATTATCTACCTAGCAATCGGTATTACGGAGGATCGATGGGGGTGTTCTTGAGATAATGTTGTTTATCATGGAGTAATCAGGTGATTTGTAGTTCTCTTCTTCTAATGGAGGGTGTTCTTGGTACGTAGTTGGTATCATAGCCCAATCACTGGCCCAAGAACCGTACAAGTCCACGGGCCTAGAGGCCCCACGGACCTAGAGACCATTGGGGAGAGGAAAAGAGAGACTTGTGGAGAGAAACTTTTGCCACTTGTATTCTTATATTTGTAATAAAAATGATGTTTATAATCAGAAATGGACTTAGGGTTTAATCTTTTTCTTTCTTTATCTCTCTGGTGTAGCACAGATGCCGAATGTAATATGTCCTCCCTCTTAGTAGGTCGGTATTTATGGACCTTTTTCTACCCATCAGGTCGGGATTGGGCCGGATGGGTCTAAAGATGTTCCTGGGCCGCTCTAGCGTTATCAATAAATTGTCAACTAGTTTCAAACTCAAAAAAAAGAGCATTATCAAGTGGTGCCTAGTAGAAGTCCTCTGATATATTATATCTTCGAAAAATCTCATTTGGGACCTCGGACGCATCCCAAACCCAGTCTCCTTTTATGGGACGGTTTGCTAAACCCGTCTGAAATCCGCCCCGATTGCACCCTTACTGAAAACATTTGATCAATATGATCAAAAATACACATGATCAAAATGTGATAGGTAAAGTAAAAAAATATGAAGTGAAAAATATAGAATTACAGAGGAGCAAATACTTATATAATGTTCACTGTCTTTTTTTTACGTTTTAAAATCAATAAATTGTCATCCGACCCAGTTGCACCTCTACTGAAAACATTTGTCATTAAACCTTAAAACCCTGATTAGTTGGTAAACTTGCTAACAATTAACTTAACTAATTATTAACCGATCGTTTAAAAAGAAAAATTAATAAAATATTTATAAATACCGAAGTACCTGAATTCTCCGCAGTTCATAGAGTTGGTTGTTACGGTCATTTTCTTCTCCAACTGACTCTCCGATCAAATCTGCCAAATTCCAGAACACTCGGCGACGAAATCAATCTCCGATCCACTATCGAAATGGCGCGGAAGAATAAGAAACGTAATCGGAAACCGAATTGGAATCCCAATCAGAAATCGAATGGCATCAGCCTCGTTTCCGGTCAGTTCGATTGCTCATCAATCATTGCATTCTTTCTTATAAATATAATCATATCCCTTTCTGGATGATTTTTGTTGTTGTTGTGGTGATTGTGATGGTGCGAAGTGGAAGGAGGAGAGGGAGAGAGGAGTGTTCATTTGTGTAGTAAGTGTAAATGGCCATTCGCGAATGCTTATCCAAGTCAGAAGAAGTGCGCGGCACATAGAAGGCAATGTGGGAAGATAGAAGGATATCCGATTCTTTCTACTTCAGCTAAGATAACGAAATCTGATGGTTACGTTTCTTCTTCTTCTTCTTCTTCTTTGGATTCTTTCATTTTGAATTTTCAAAATTGGTGGTTTGAATTGATTCTGATTATTAATAGCTGCGTGGTCTCTGAGTCCATTAATTTTATTTCTTTTTTTGCTCTTGTTTTCTTCTTTCGTAGATTGATTTCATCTTTCTTCTATTTTAGCATCACAAACAAATCATTCTTCTACAAATCTGGTTGATGTATTGTTGATTTCACAGTTCTGCCATTGATGATGAAGATGGAAGAGGCGACGACTTTGCAGAATTCTGATCTCGGCGTTACAGATGGTAATTAAGTAATGTATCTTTTTTTTTTTCTATACAGGAAATTTTGACTCACAGCTACATGCGTAGAATTGATCTGAAACATGGCTGATGGGTTTGATTTCTATCATATCAATATATATAATTGATATATACCTCAGTTTATTCTGTTGCTGCTTTCTTGATGCGGTTTTGATACATTTGAATGTTTATGTAATTTTGATGCAGAAATCAACCTGAATGGAATGAACCAAGAAGAGACTCCAAAGAGCGATAAATTGATGGATCATGTAACACCAGATGAAGTTGTTGAACCAATGGATTCTGTAACACCAAATGAGGAAGAAACCCAATCTTCAAAAAAAGAAAACCAATCTGCGGTGCCCTGTTTGAAACTTATAATGAAATCCCATCTTCAAGTTGATGAACCAATTGATCCTGTAACACCAAATGAGGAAGGAAATCAATCTGCGCTACCCTGTTTGAAACCTATAACGAAATCCCATCTTCAAGTTGATGAGCCAATGGATCTTGTAACACCAAATGAGGAAGAAAACCAATCTACGGTGCCCTGTTTGAAACCTATAACGAAATTCCATATTCAAGTTGACGAACCAATGGATCTTGTAACACCAAATGAGGAAGAAAACCAATCTGCAGTGCCCTGTTTGAATCCTATAACGAAATCCCATCTTCAAGTTGACGAACCAATGGATCTTGTAACACCAAATGAGGAAGAAAAACAACCTGCGGTGCCCTGTTTGAAACCTATAACGAAATCTCATCTTCAAGTTGATGAACCAATGGTTCCTGTAGCACCAAATGAGGAAGAAAACCAATCTACGCTGCCCTGTTTGAAACCTATAACGAAATCCCATCTTCAAGTTGATGAGTCAATGGTTCCTGTAACATCAAATGATGAAGAAAACCAATCTGCGCTGCCTTGTGCGAAACCTATAACGAATTCTCATCTTCAAGTTGATGAACCAATAGATCCTGTAACACCAAATGAGGAAGAAAACCAATCTATGGTGTCTTGTGTGAAACCTATAATGAATTCCCATATTCAAGTTGAGGAAGAGTGCAGTCATGTAATAGACAGTGATTACATACTAGCAGAAAATATCGATCTTGTTCCAGAAGAGTCTAAAGATCCTAAATTGGATAAGGTGGCATCTACCCCAGATGTTTTGTTTAGTGAAGTATTAGAAAATCACAAGGATGCTTCATCATCAGTCAATGTTCAAGAAGATAGAGAAGATGTGATGAATAAGGGAATGCATTCTTCTGAAATTACTCCTAAAGGAAAAGAAACATGCTTATCTTACTGTGCAAGTGCAATTAGTAAAGGAAGTGAAAGTGGAAGCAACACTTACATTATCTCTGCTGAGGAAATTGCTACCAACGAAGAATATAATTCTTCAATTTCCAAAATAGAGATTATTGAATCCACCAGTATCAGTGAAACGGAAACAGAAACTATAGGAAGTGACAGTGATTCATCGACCTTTGGTATGTATGTTTTTCATTTTTGCCATCTATTTGTTTGTATTTATGTTAATGTAATTGCTGATATACAGAAACCAAGTCACCCAACAATAATGGAACCCAGCAATCTAATTCTTATAAAGATTCAGTTATCCATTCCAAAGGAAAGAAGAGAGTAGAGATTAAGCCAAGGATTGTAAGTTGGAATAATTTGGAGAATGAAATTGCATCTGAAAGTAAAAGATATCATGAACGTTGGAATACTGCTATTAAAGAGGCATCAAATCGACGTGGAATGTTAAGAAGATACAATAGTTTACCTCATGATAATTCTTACATGGTGAGATTACAGTTATATCCATCAATAGATATCAGTGGTTATAAAGAACAAAAAACACCAATAGCATCCACAGAAAAACAACAAGCACATTCTCCCCTGACTTCTTCCAGTGAGAAAAAAGTTCAGAAATATTCAAAATTTTCAAAATTTTCAAGTTCTAGCAAAAAAAGTGCAAATAAAAATAGCAGTAAAAAGCCGAAACAGAAACGAAAAGTACCTTGGTTGCCAGTCCTGTGTTGCCCAACTATCTGTCAAAATATTTTATAAATATTAACACTTTAATAGCAGCTGTCCAGTGTAATACTATTCGGTCATAAAACTCATAATAATAGATTCTATAATGTTTGGATGAAAACATTGCTTGTATAATACTATTTTTTCATGTTTTTAATTTTTTTAGATAATTAATGAAAGAATTAGTGATCTGTATCCTTTAATAATTGAACTATGGTTTCTATCTCTTCCAGCAATCTGTTTTGTTTTGTATGCAATCCACCACTGCAAAATTTATTTGTGGATAACATTGAGGAAACAAGAACCATCTTACACATATTATCACCTTCTTCATCAGGACTAACAATAATAACCCTGTCAATGTTTTCCTCCGAACAGTCATTTTCCCTAGCCCTCTCATTGTAAATATGTTTCCGACAGGCCTGGATTGTGTTGAATGAATTAGAATTTTCAAGTATTTATTTTCAGTTAACAAAACAGAAGAAATTATAACCTGGAAAATAGATTGCAGGCTTTCAATGTGTTCTTTCTTCATATAATCTCTGGCATATAGTTCTCGAAATAACTCCACTATCTCAGCACTCATGTTACGGGGTGATAGTTTGTTAATGATACCAGAGATGCAAGCAGTACTGAACACGGACTTCATCCAACTTGGTGTGTAATCCAATTGCAGCAGCGCAATAGCTATATGTGTTGCAGGTTTGTGCTGAATTGTGAATGATGTTGAAGTCAAACCAGACATAGCCAATGATAGTGCCAATTCTTCTACGATTAGTTTGGACCATTTTGGGATTTTTATTCTATTCTTCTCTACGGTTTTCATCACCTTCCCCCAACCTAAAACTGTAGACAAACACAAACCACAGTTTATAGCTACTGTATTGTCTTCGTAAAAAACCAAACCTTCAACTACAGCTATTATTGACTGTAAATGTCGCATCGAGCATCTTAGCTCGTCATGCATCTTTTCTTTATGATATGATGATATTCTGGTTAGTAATTCCAGAAGACACTGTGATGCGACGAGCTTGATAGAAGAGGGACCAAAATGAATTAGCTTGCATAAATCATGACAATGAATACAAATGACAGAAAATGGTTGGTTTCCATCAGGCGACAGCAGAAAATCTTCCCAGTCCAAATTTCCATGCAGTAATGCACTCAAACTAAAAAAAGAAGTAAAGGTTTGTCATTTGATTTATAAAATCCGTTTCCGTATGATACAAGTATACAACTAATTTATAAGTAACAAAACATACCTTTTTAAAGAGAAAAAATACAGAAGAAGAACAAATATCAATGGCTCTCCTGTTGCGGTTTCTTCATTGTAACTTACTAAAGCTGGACCTTTGGCACATGCTGATTGTACTATGGTATATACAGCAGAAATTAAGGAAGAGTTGAACAATATAGCTTTTGAAGCATCTATGAGTACATGATGTGTAGAGTGATTTAGGATCAATGAAAAAATTCCAATAATCATGCATGATTCTTTAGTGAATCCCTCGTCAGAAAATTTAGGTATAAGACATTCCAGCATCTGAAAGGGAAATTATAAAATAAGATCATTTTAGAGACAATTAGAAAGTAGAATTTCTTATTATTAATCTGCTGAATGGTGACCTTAAAATTTAAATACCTTAACAATGAGGAGAAGCCAACTACCCCCATGAGATAATGTTTCACTTCTCACTGATTGAAGGATGTTGAAAAGCAAAGCCAAACTGCTTGAGAATATCTTCTTTTCATAGTTTAGGTCATATAGGGTGAATAGTGCATCTTCAACACCATGCAAACATAGTTCATTAGACGCTTCAGAAAAGATGTCTAGAATTGCTTGAATAACATCTATCACAAAAATCACATCTTGACTTTCCTGTTGGGTATGTTTGAGCAATGAAATCAACAACGAGGTTGCACAATTATGTCCAGAAAGTACCAAATCAGCAATGCTTTGTATGTGAAAAATGTGAATTTTATCTGTGTGGTTGCTCAGTTGGAGTCCAGGTATCTTGTAGTATCTGCAGAAATTAAGGATTTGACATGCTAATGCTGTGATTAATCTATCTTGTTCAAACATCCATTTTAATGCTGTGGGATGAACACCCATAGAGAGCAAGTCCCAATCATTTTCAGTTACCAATTGGAACATAAATTTTTCTGCCTCTGAACTATAGGACATTATCCCAAAAACTGCCAGTGCACCTCTAACAAAACAATAAAGATGAAACAATTGCGTCAAAATTGTAGATCCAACAATCCCTTCTGTGAAGTTGATATTGTTAAGAAGAATATATTGTTCCAGAGAAGCCAATACCTGACTGTCTTCTGCAACCCTATGGAAGAGTAGAGATTTTATTAAGCATAGAAACAAAGAAATTAGTTTAAAAATCATTGCATTAAAATTGTCTAAAACAAAAATGGTTTCCTATACCTTTCATCGTATAAGGAGCTTGTATAAAGTATCAAGATAACTGCTGATTGAGCAGGAAATAGAGTAACATCAAATGTGGTATTCTGTCCTAAAAGAAATATCAAATCAAGAGGGTCTGATGGTAAATAAATGTATGAATCCCTAATAGTTTGTCCAAAATCTTGGCCTAAAACACCATCGATTATTGTGCTAAATAACATATATATTATTGATTTCATTTTTTCTGATGGATATAAACCTAAGAATCCAAAGGATAAATTGAACCAAGATGAAGAAGCCAACACTTTGGCAAATTTCCTTGAATATATTTCATGTCCTTGAATCAATATAAAGTGAAAAGTTTCAAGAACATCTAAGACGACATATTCCTCTTCTCCCTCATTCATAATGCTTCTAAGCCATGGTAAGAGATGGGTCTCACATATTTCCAAAATACCGCTGGCCAGTTCAGCATCTTGAGTCTCCATTTCAAGGCCATCTATGTGGACATAAGAGTATGCTCCTTTCATAAGGTATAGGGAATGCAAAAGAAGTTCACTGGTACTTTTGAATGCTAATAGAGATGACAAAATGGCATTCCTAGATGCTTCATGAAGCATAAATGATAGTTTCTGTAGCTGACATGAAGATGGTGTTTTGGTAACCTCCACAAAGGTCAGGCAGACTAAGATGAAAGTGTCAGGAAGCATTCCAAGTTCTCCACTGGTATGTCTTCTCAAAATTTCCATCAACACCTGAGATAAATCTTCAAGTTGAGAGATTGATATCGCTCCAGGACAGTCTGAGATGCATTTCTTAACAAGTCTCAAAGCATGGGGTTGCACTGGGTGAAGAGGTATCCCTGCTATGAACTGTAGAACAGAGAGCAATACAGGTAAACCAGAGACCAATCTTTGCCTGAAGAATTCCTCAGATATTGCCAAAAGATCCAATACACGGAGGGATGAGATGATTAATGGATCGATATTTTCTGCACATCTTTGTTAGAACATTATTCTGCTTTATTAAGTTAATATATATTAAAGTGTTCTCAGCATCTTTCTATATATATATTTATTTATTTATTTATTTATTTTCACTACCTGATAGCCTGAGTATTTCGAAGACGTAATCTGCAACACCTTCTTCAACAAAAACTTGACAAAGTTGGGTGCTTACAGACAAAGATAAGAAATAAAAGATTAAATTCAGCGTCCCAATCTGGACCTGCAAATCTGTAGAAAGCAAAGGACCCTTAATAGCATCAGCAAATAAATTAACCAGAGGCATAGTTGGAGCATATTCCGACTGCATCAAATTATCTTCTTCTCCCATGACACCTCGGGTATCATTACTTGTAAAAGACCGCTCAAATAGCTCATTCCGAACTAGCACAGTCAAAAATGCTGTAAGGAATAAAATACTACATCATTTTTTTTTTTGAAGCAATTAAATTTCATTAGAATAAGGCTAATGCCAAGTTTACAATAGAGAATAGGAATAAAATAGAAGTAAAAAAGAAATGAGCAAAATGCTCATTGACTCTCTCCCATTAGCTATGTAGTCTAGTTATACAGTAACTAGATACGCTGCCTCAGAAGGTTGGTCTCCCATACTTCCATCATAGATATCTCCAAAGGGTGACAACAGCTTTTCTTGTAATACACTGAATCAAAGGAGAGACTGATGTATTTAATGACCTCTTTAAGGACTACCTCAGGAGGTCTACTAATGTGCTGCCTATACCTTTTATTTCTTTCCGTCCATATATGCCACGACAAGCACCCAATAGCATTCCATATTAACCCCTAAGGGGGGGAGTGGCGCGTAATCTTTTGTGCTGCTTCCGTCAGATCCCCCAATCTAATATCTGGACTTGATTGGGTAGGAACTGGAATATTCATTATTTTCTAGAAAGCGAAATCCAGCTGTTCCGCCAACGAAATTAAGAGAGATCTGGAATAAGAGCAGTTAAAGAAAAGATGACTCCTAGTTTCATCTTCCAGATTACACAATAAGCAAGCAGGAGGTACTTATACTCTCCAATTTCTTAATTTCCTGAACGTGTTTAGATGATCCCATTTCACCCTCCACAAGAGAATAGAGAATTTTGTCGGCATCTTCGACCAAATTCCCTCAGCTAACATGTCTTTATGCTTTCTATCTCTAATACTTTCCACTATTCCCCCCAATTTATTTATCGGACTACCAGATCTCCACATAATCGTACTATTCGCTCTACAATCCAAACATTTATCCACTAGG